>JABUQX010019570.1:0-30000 GCA_015478945.1 Trachelipus rathkii | reverse complement strand
AAGTTGGATTAGCTGTGACCTGATAAAAAGGAGCCCATTCCGTTCGATCATAACACCAGCTGGAGTTAGGTTTTAGCATTGGACTTGGTACAAGCTCGTTTAAAGCTATTGGGTAATGATCACATCCGAATAAATAATCGAAGCGGGACCAGGTAAAGTGATCCATAAGGAAATGGGAGCTAAAGGAAATATCAATACAAGAAGAGGTGTGTGCATCTAAACTTTCATATGTAGGGAGTCTTGTGTTAAGGCATCCCAGGGAAAAGGAGGTTAGGAGATCTATTATAACAACCGGGGTAGGGAGCTGTTTAAAAATGTCAGCTAAGTCGACCTTAGTAAATTCACTACTCGGAGGCAAGTAGATTCGAGCAGATAGTAAGTTCGGCTGGAATCACTAGTGGAATTCGTGCTGCCTACTAGCATGAAGCTTTGTTTGGAGAGGACTGAAAATTAGGGTAATATTTGTGAATGAGTATTCCTGCACCTCCCCTATCATTGTCACCTCTTTCTATAGAGGTTAACGGCGATTTAAATTCCGACAGTTGAAAGAAGTCACGATGACATAATCGAAGTTCTTACAAACATATGAATTTTGGTGTACATATGTTTATTAGTTGAACAAGTTCTTCAAAATTAGAATAGTAGCCACGACAATTCCATCGAAGGAAAGTTGCCATGCTGTTCTGTAAATGTTATGATTGATGGTCTTTTTTGAGACAATTGTCCTCTATGTGGACTAGGGGTAATATTAGAGGTAGATTCAGATGAAGAGGAAAGGCTGATACGTGGATCTCGACGAGGAGGAACAACATATCCTGGTGGTAAAGAATAGTCATACAACAGAAATTTGTTTTGTAAGACTGCTTTTGGAAAGGAGTTTTCAGTTTTATTTGGTGGGGGGACTTAGTTCGCGTCGTGAATGGCCTGAGATAAGGTTGAGTTCAACCAATCCATATTTTGCTTGTGGGTTTGGTTGGGCATTGGGAAGAGCAACCAAAAATCTCAATTTAGTTCAATGGGGCGGAATCATATCTGCAAACAAGCAATTCAGAAATGTGTAAGGGATACGGAGTTGCTTCCATGGAAATGGGAAAGGAAGGTGTCATCTTTTTGAAAAGGAGTTGGGGTCACGATAATGGGTTCCGATATAGGATTCGTTGGATTGACAAGGTCTGACACTGGAGAGTTTGCCAGTAATTCGTCGTGAGTGATTTTGGGAGATTGGACGATTTAAGTTAAGAATGGGGACCTCTGGGTCTCCCTTCATGCCTCCAACAGGTCCAGAGCGCATGCGGCGTTTGCGTTGGACAGTTTTCCATTCGCTATTTTCGGAAGCGCAGGAAGTATTAGAAAGAGAGTGGGTCATCACATCGAGCTGCATTTGGGAGCTGTTGTCCATTTCATCCCTTGGGGAACGCTGAGATAGGAAATTCGGAAGAAGAATTATAGGAAGATTCAGAAGAGCTAGAATTATCCTGCAAACTATTAGAGGGTTGATTGGTGGGCTGTCCAACAGCTGCGATTGTTTGGTGACAATCAATTAAAGTCGTTGGTTTTGTCTCCGGAATAGATTTGTGGCGAGGTCTCTTCTGAGTTATTTTTTTTTACGTCTGGGGTTACTGTGTTTTTGTTTAGAAATTCGGATGCTTTGTATTTTAACAAATAATCTTTAGTTTGGCGATTATTCTTTTCTTTGTGCTTAGGAACATCTTTTTCAGGAATTTGAGTAATAGTAGGAGGCGAGTTGAGGGACAAAGAGACAGTCCTCTTGCATAAGTTTGGAGAACCCATTGGGTAGGCATGGGACAGTGTGTCTTGAAAAGAAGTTTTCCAAATTTCGTGTTGGATGAACCAGCTCAGTTTCATTGCTGGTTTGTTGAAGGTTGGTACTCTGGATAGGGTTGTTAATGGCTTTTTGGACGAGAGATTGGGTCAAGGTCTGCTTTTGTTCAATTTGAGGAGTCGGTGGCGTGGGCAATACAGGTAGACAGGATACAGTCGATGCTAGAGTTTCACTGGGATTTGGGAAAGGATTTCTGCTAGGATAGGGTTGTGTAGGTGGATCAGCACGCAGAGGCGTGGGGGCAGCTGTGACTGTGGCGTAAGATCGCTTTGGTCTTGTGGGAGATTTTTCATTATAACAGAAAATAGTTCCTTTAGATGTGTTTCTTATTTCATCAGGAGTAGAAATAAGAGGAATATTTGCAAGAGACGTTAAGGATGACAGAATGGAACTTTGATTTCGGTTAGCAGCTTGTACGAGAATGGACCTATTTCTCATTAATGTGACTGGAGGGTCTTCAACTCCTAAAACTTTTTTTCAAGTGCATCACTGAGAAGAATGGTTCTGTGCTCAGTAAAGGCTTTGGTGGTAGTGGATCGCAGTATGTAATACATCGGGAATGATGTATCCGCTTGGCATTCCTGGAGGGGGGGTGCAGCATATGGAGTGAACGAATGAGAACGACTATTACGGGGAGCACCTTTGCTTAATTGCCCTGATCGTTTGGACACCTGAGATGCAGAGGGCTTGTCAGGCGACTGGTCGCCGGAGACAGGCAGAGGCCTTCCAGGTAAAGTGGAGGGAGTCAAAGCATCAATGTTCGAAGTACAATTCAGAGGAGTAAGTCCATTTATCGGTCCGGGTTCGGGAATCTTTAAATCCATCAGGCTCCGAGGCTTCGTAAGGTTATCCATGTGTATATTATAATAAAGGGGTCCCCTCATGGCTGTCGTATCCTATGAGGTTTGTGTCCGGAGGACCGCGGTAAGCGGCGGGGAGTCTCTTATTATAGATGTTCCAGAAGGGTCAGAAAAAAGACCCAAACCTGGTGCTAGGTCGTGTGTACCGAATCACGAATAGGTGATACGGCTCACACCCCTTCAGCACAGATGACGTCAGGTGCCCCTTCCATAAGGAAAGGTGTCATTGGCGTTCATCTACCTCTGAAAAAAAACCTGTCTTTTCGCTCAAGGACACTGAAGGGCAGTATATCCTGCTCAACGGTATTCCAGAGAGCCCATTCACCAGCTGCAAGGTAGGTGACATCGAGTTATATATATATATATATATATATATATACATATATTATATATATCTATATTATAATATATATATATATATATATATATATATATATTATAATATATATATAATTATATATATATATCATATATATATATATATATATATATATATATATATATTCATATATTTGTTACTTTTTTCTTTATCTACCTTTTTTCCAAAGATTGGGAGTAAGGTGCGGCTAACAAGAACGGAAAAGAAAGCAGTAGGAGAATATGACAAATGTCGAGAAGAAAGCCCAGCCTTACCGCTCTGTACCATTAATTAGTGTAAACTCGTCACAGACAGAAAAATCCCCCTAGAGCTTCACGGGGACGCGACGGACCCTCACTAGGTAAATCGTCAATGTAAGGTTCATCCCTTGGCCCAGGTGGGGCCACAACCATGCCCCCCATACAAAAACCCCGCCATTCTCTCCTATCATGCACCTTTATTCTCCCCCTCTGCCAACTCATTTCTCTCCTTCAGACCATCCGTTCAGCTACTCAAATCCACTTTTCTCTTCGGTCTCCCAGCGTCGGTTCCCAACACACTCCCCACTATACATCCGCTTTAACCAAAACCGACTATCATCATCCTTTCCACCATGACAAACCATCTCAACATACTTCATTTATTCTCTCATTTTACCCTTTCTTTCACACACACAACTCTCTAATAAGTTCATTCCTCATTTTATTAATGCTTTTCACACCTAAACATGTTCCTAGGATTGTCCATCTGAAACATTGAACTTTAGTTCTATACTTTCTTATTTCAGACCATAGTCTCACTACCATACAATAACACAGGTAACAACATTACCCTCATGTTAAGACCCTAAGCGCACTCAAGACTTAGTCCCTTTACATCACCAAACGATTTAATTGCACCACACCTTTCCTGCCATTCACAACTTTCTACTACACTCTGCATCATCCGTTCCCCTTTCTTTCCAACACACATACCCTAAATATTTTAACTCAGACACTTGCTCCAGCTGCTCACATCTAACATAACTTCACACATGGAGGACTGTCCTCACTCACAACCATAACCTTAACCCTTATCTACGTTTACTTTCAAACCCCTCCTTTTACACACACACAAAAATATATATATATATATATATATATAGATTTACCTTTGGGTATATTTATATAATATATATAATATATTATATATTTATATATATATATAATATATATATAATATATATATAACTTATAATAAGTATCATATATATATATAGTATATATATCCTCGTGGCGTAGAGGCTGAGTCGCCGACTCTCATACGAGAGGAAGCTGGTTCAAATCCTCCGCGTAGCAGTTGAAGTTTTATCTACCTGGGGGCAAGAATTCTACTGCGAACATGTTGGTGGCGCTGGTTGGGATAGCCCCGGCCTTAAGTTCGATTTCCTGTTGTCCCCCCATGTTACCTCTTAATAGGGGATAAAGCACGTTTAAAAAGGTAGTTTATATATATATATAATATATATATAGTATAATAATATATATATATTATATATATATATATATATATATATATATTATAATATATAATATTATATATATATATAAATATATATATATATATATATATATATATAATATATATATTATATATATTATATATATATATATTATATATATATAAATTATATATGATATATAATATATATATATATATATATATATATATATATATTGGAATGAGACCCTTGGCATTTCATCATCTCTCGAGCTTGAAATAACCATAACTTTAGCACAAAAACTTCATCCACACCGGCTATTAACTTGGATGATAAATAATTTAACTTCATTTAGTTCCTTTCGAAAATTGTTCCGAATTATAAATTTCCTTTAGCGCACTTTCTTTATTTGCAAATGTCTCTATTTCTTTAAGTTTAGAAGTAATTTTGAGTAACTTTTTTCTTCTATAACGTGGTAGTCTTTTCATTTAGTTTTTCTCCATGCTAGTCGCTCATTCAACATGATTTGAAACCTTGCCGGAGTACGGGAGAGTAATCAGTCGAATGGCTGTTGGGAGATACCCGAAACTACTAGTTTCTTTCTCCGATGCCTCACTGCCAGATGCACTAATAAGATTCTAGCAGTTTTTTTATTTTTTTGGAGTGGGTGTACAGGACATAAAGGAGCAGCCATGATAGGTTGGAAATTCAACTAATGGGTGAGTCCTATGACCTATCATAGTTCTTTTAATAAATGTCTATGAAAAATTTATTTAAATATTTATTTTACAGAATATTAAGTTCCTGACGGCAGGCAAATATTGAGTTACTGTTGAAGTGGGACGATTCAAACAAGACATGGGATAGTCTTTTAGATGTTATGAACCAGATAGTGAGGAAAATGGCGACGAGCTGAGGGCAGTCAATGATGTGGTGAACCGATTACTGGTATAGTGACAGCAAAATTTGCAAGCGGGAGGGGAGGATCCCGTGATATGTGGCTGTATGATATATTGCTGTGATCAATGCAGAGTCGTGTGAGGATTACTTCATGCAAGCGTTGGTGAGAAGATCACTCGACAATATGTTTTTTTTCCTAAGTTTCGTGTAATTTGTTTTATGAGAGTGAATATAAGTCGGAGAAAGGTACAGTGAATATCATGGTACTCTTGGGAGTTCAGTGGCCTTCTTAGCGTCTACAAAGTGCTGTGCGAGTCGAAGTAAATAATGCAGGGATGGTCTTGGTTAAGAAGATTAATCCGAGAGAGGGTTTTTCGGGATAGCTGCAATTTCTACTGTGAACAATTATTTTTTTAATTAAGGGTGTGCGTGAAGCTACGTTCAGCTTAGACTGCAGATGCACCAACACATTATGTTGTGTGTCCGTCAGTGAAAACTGCCGGTAATCTTTTGTGAATTGATTTTAGTGCGAGACTGGAAGGATGGCTAGATTTCAAGAGGGAAAAGTCAAGCAGTTGGAAGGAATTAGAGTGTCTAAAACTTTTGTCATAAGCCTGTATAATGTATATCTTTTGCAATGGGAGGTATGAAGAGAATGCTGTGTACTGATTTCTGAATAGAGTATGAAGGATTATGAAATGCCTTTGTCAGAAGGCAATCAAAGACGATTGTACCCGGGGCTCAAAGGTATCTAGTGTACATGTATTTTCTACGTATGAATAGTGGCATTAAATTAGATTCGACTTCGAGGCTTACTTTGGGTTAAGAGCTTGAACTATGGATAACTTTGTTTTGATTGTATCCAACAGGTGTAGTAAAGTTGTTGAGAATTTGGTCAAACTACGCAGCGGTAATCAAACTTTTCTCTTGGTATGGCGAAATAACGACGTAGAATGGATTCACGATATATACCAGAGGTTTGTTTTTGAGATAAAATGGTGCAATAGGTCATGCACGTTCCTACACGTTTTCGGATGCTTGTGTAGAGTATGTGAAGCGTTCATCCGGTATGAGACCATAAAATCTGAACTATGAATTTGCAGGAATAAGAACCATTTAAAGTTAAATATATAGTTGCAGGGAAAGAAGCTAGCGATAAAAGTTTTTGATTCTGGCGGGTGAGAAGTAAAATCTGTTTAGAGTTGCTCTATTCTGTATACCTAGTTGAAATTGTGGCTCCAGATATGTAATGCGAAGTCGTTGGCTGCTGCTCAGCGAGCCCGGATAGATGTATTATGCCTCGAATCAATAGAGGCAGCGTTCTCAAAAGCCAACAACCTGATGTTTTTCAGAAGACTGCAATTTTCTTTATGGTGTCATAGGCTTTTTCATGACAAAAAAAAGTACTGCTTTCGGGATGTTATGATCCATTCTCAACTGATGGTTCGCAGCTGTGCCATGATTAGGAAACCAAATTGAAAGTTTGAGAAGGTATAAATCTAAAGTGGCAGCCATTTTTCTCATTTATTTACAAGTATATCGAGCCCGTGGGATCGGCCTTTGATTAATAGGCAATTTTGAATGCTCAGGCATGCTTAGGAATGAAAATTACTTAAGCCATTTCAAACATTAACGGAAAGGTGCTTTGCTGATTCTGTTGCAGATCTGGCAATAACCTAGATGCAGATGGGTGGATATGACGAAGATTTGTGTAAATGACATCTCGTTCAAGGGTCAGTATTTACAATTAATCTGTGTTATTTGATCTTCGTTTCGAAAATGATTGTAGGCATGATCTTTAACGTAATTTATTGTAAAAATCAGTTTAGTAGGAAATGTTTAAAAATGCTTCTTTATTGTAGGAAGAGCTTGAATGACTAGCGACAGTTGCTGGAGCCAAGACAACTGGTAATTTCGGAGCCATATTTTTTGAACGACATTACATTCTGAGGGAATAAGAGTTGTGGAATTGAGGTATATTTTCGAAAATTCCCACTTGCACGTTTGACGGTTAATTCGACGCGAATTTGCAGTAGTGCCTTTATAAATTATGTAAGCGAAGCTGCAGATCTTTTTAAAGTTTATAAATATTGCTTTTGTCAGCCTGTGAACACACTCACTCTTGGGACCACCAAGGATATCTTAACGCAGCCAAAACCTTAAATTATTCCATCCTCATAATTTAATAAAATCACTATACGTTTATAATAAGTACACAAAAATTATGAAATATATGAACTTAATTTTGTTAACATTTTACTTTATACATAAAAAAAACTTGGTAAATATCCTAGAAATGAAACTCTGTAAAAAAAAAATCAAATATATTCAACAATATAAAAGTCTGTACAAAATAATGCCGAATAGCAATTAGTCATAGAAATAAATTAAAATCTCTCCCCCAAATCATTCAATAGCTTACATTTTAAATGTAAAGCCAAATTAAAAAGCCCTTTAAGGGTATAAAAATACAAGTTAAAAATTTTTCACGTCATTAACTTATTAAAATGCCAGAGATCATCTTCGAATAAAACATAATACAAAAAAAAGAACTATATATATATATATATATATATATATATATATATATATATATATATAAATATATATATAAGATATATATATATATAATATATAGGGATATATATATATATATATATATATATAATATATATATTATATATCTTATATATATATTATATAGACTGAAACACTAGAAAACTGGAATAGTTTCTCGACGAGTAAAGACAAGATCATCGTCCAGTGTTAGTAACAACTGAAATTAAATAATATATAAAGGTGATGTTGCATAATGATGTAATGAAGTGATAAAATGTTAAAATGTTAAATTTTAATCAGCAGCAAATTAAATTTTTTGAAGATAAATTATAAATAAGCTTTGTGAAATATATGTTAAAAAAAAGAAACAATAAATACCGAAATATCTTTAATAATTAACTTACCATAAACCCAAAAAACATTGCTGACGCTGATAGGAAGTGCCAAATATCATGAGTATCATAGAAATGCAGCAGAGTCGCAATCTCTGTTGTATTGCCTTGAGTGTGCCGGGGTCATTTCCCAGGTTGTTCTTGGAGCAAGAAAGAAGTACGCCGAAGAAGCCCACGAAATTGTACCAAGCACTAAATAATATCAACGGTTGAGTGAGAATCTTTTCCCCATGACGTAGCTTAAGATAAACATATAATATATATATATATATATATATATATATATATATATATATATATATATTATATATATATATGATATATAATATATATCTACACTAAATATATATATATATATATAATATATAGTATATATATATATATATATAATATAGTATAATAAATAAAAATTTGTATTTATGTTAATACTTATGATAAAATTTGCGTGAGCAAAATTTTAACACAAGTTCAAACTAAATCATATATAACCCGCCCTGTTGAGATACTCAAACAATCAGAAGAAATAGAACTCACTCAAGATACTCTCTTTAGTACTCCCTTCTCAGAACTTCAAGAAAACGCTATTTCCAAGCAAGGGAGGTAAATTCAGGATAAGACCGCGACTCAATCTCGATTGGCAAGAATTCAAAAAGAATCAGGCAAGGGAGGTAAACGCGGAAAAGTCCGTAACTACTGATTGACTTACGAACTTATGAAAAAGAAAGAGTATCTCAACAGAAGTGTACTTTTGTTATTCATGTTAAATAAATACATCAGATAAAATCTGGATTTTTAAATCTCCATCATTAAATTATATAGGGCCTTGCTCTCAAAGAAGCACTCATTTTTGTCACCCTTTCCCATATAAATTGGTGAACCCGGAGAAAAACACCCTGAACTTCAATCAGAGCATTCTGATAACCAAACGGAAACAATCAAAATGAAGAAAAAAAAAAAACAATAATACTAAAACTTCCAAATTAAACACTCAGAGAAGATGACTCAAACAAACGAACATTATCGAATCGGACTTCATTTTTCATTTTCAATCAATTTTGGATTACGGTCTTCATCTTTTCACAATATCACAGTTCGAGGATTCATCGTTAGACATAGCAAACTTCCTTTTCAGTATGGATTTCTTTCATCATTTTAAGTTTGGATTATGGGCAGAAACTCAGTTTAGGATTCACCACTACGAACTCAGAATTCCTTTTCGAATTCTAAATGGTTCTGTGCCAACTCCCTTTTATATATGAAGAAATCTTTCAAATAAAGGACCTAAATTTCAGGCAACTTCGCTTCTACATATGTCACGCAATGTTTCTAACTACAGCTTTGAAAACTATTTCCGGGCGCATTGATCAAATCATGGATACATTAGAAAAGCCTTAAACTGAACCTTTTCTTGGATTCAACGGTTCGAGCCATGTGCCATATTTAACTCTTGTAAATAACTCAATTGTTCTGTATCAATAATTATGTATAAACATTTTTGTATTTTTATGCATTCAAATGTTTGTTTATATCTAACGGATATAACCAAATATGCTTGTGTTTGAATGAATCTTTCATTTTATCAATATAATATATTTATATAATTAATTTCAGACAAAAAAAAATTTAAAAATTTTACTTACCTTCATGATTATATAAAATCCCGTATATAGAAGCAAATTGGTAAGAAATATGACTAGTAAATAGGAAGCAAAATCTTTCGGGGTAGTTATAACTCCATAAATAGAAAGACTCCAATTGGCTGCATTAGCAATTAATAGCAAAATCATTCTATCTAGATACATAGGTCTGAACATGGTCTTCCAGAGGCGTAGTGCTCTCTTTATTCTATCAGGCATTTGTTTAAAGAAAATAACATTAACTTTCAATCTTCCCATATAGTAAATTTTTCCAGAGAGCACAGAACATGTGGTAATATGAATGATGGCAAAAAGCACCCAAAAATAGATGGTTCCGCTCAAAACGCCAATGACGCCAAGAAGGACAGAAAATGCTAGTACCAAATATGTCCCATTAGCACTTGCATTTACATCTGGGTGGCGGTCTGGTATATTTTCAACATGCATAGAACAGCAATAACATACATGAATGCTGTATCTGAAAGCATAATCAATATAAAATTCAGCTAATTGATTTGTACAGCTTCAGAAGTTATAAAATACTGTACTTTACAGTAGATATAACGCCGTGTATCACCTCACATTGCTTATATTTAAGCTACAATTAAATTTTTTTCACGAACAGTATAACAAATTAAATTGTTATTCTTAAGAAAGTCAAATAATGTTAACAATGAAATAATTTTTTAATTAGCATTTTTAATTTGAAATACATATAACTTCAAAAATAAGTGATTTTTTTTTTTTAAATAAAAAAAAACTTATGGTTGAAATATATAACATCTAATTATCAGAATTTTATATTATATATGTATTCAAATGTGTATTTAAGTAAAATATGCAAAAGTTAATGAAAAAAAAAACATCCACATACCAAATTGAAAGTTGGAATGATTTGGACAAATGTGATAACAAGCACTCAGTAGACCTTCCATAATAAGGGCCCCTCCCATTGCATAAAAGATGCCATAATGTTGAGGAATTCCATAATACTATATATATATATATATATATATATATATATATATATATATATATATTATAATATAATATATATAATATATATATATATATAATATATATATATATAATATAATATATATAATATATATATATATATATATATATAATATATATTATATATATATATATATATATATATATAATATATATATATATATATTTATATATAATATATATATATATATATATATATATATATTATATATATATATATATATATATAATATATATATATATATATTATATATATATATATATATATATATATATATATTATATATATATATATATAGTATATATATATATATATATATATATATAATAATATATACTATATTATATATATCATATATATATATATATATATATATATATATATTATTATATATATATATATATATTATATATATTATATTATTATATTATATATATATATATATATATATATATATATAATATATTATATATATATATATATATTTAATATATATATATATATATTTTACACAGGGTTCACACTGAAATTTTGAATTTGAATTCCTGATTTCCTGACCAGCATGGTCGTGTATTTTTGGCGTTTCCAATATCATATTAATTAGATTGCATCATATTTACTCAGTTCATACATTAAATTATTGAAAATTTACTTTAGAAACGGTTCATCAACTGGATGAATTTTAAAAATAATTTTTTTTAGGAATCAGCCTATACCTTCCCATAGCCGTCCAACGCACTCCCTTTTTATTTTTTTCCAAAAGTAAAGTTATATTTATACAAAAAGAAAATAAATTAAAGCTAACATTAATAGCCTAGGTGAATAACGTCCACTGTGATAACAAAAGTTCTAAATAGGAAGATTTAGGTTAACTTTTCTTCTCAGCATCTGAGTTTTGTTTTATAGCTTCTTCTACTGTCAAAGCTTTTTCAGTTTTAAATCTTTCTCATGCTCTTTCAAAGTTTATTAGATCTGTATGGATTAATTTTCTTTTTTTTCACCTTTTTATTCTCTTCTTCCTTTTGGGTTCGGTTTTGACTCTTTGAGATGTCTTCATATCTCGCAGCTCTTACATTTGTCAAATTTTTTGAGTGATAGGAACTTTATTAATACTTTCATGAGATCTTTACAGGCATGTGGCACCTGTTCTTGAGAAATCAGACTATGTTCTTTCAGATTCTTCACTAAATTGCTTAATTTATAGAAAACCCTCCATTCCACTGTCGCATTTCCAATGCGAAAATATCAGTCCTAATTTAATAATTTGCCACAATTCACATAACATTGATTTTCCCAGTTACTATAGAAGAAAAAAACTAATCAAGTCCTTAGAAAGACAATCACCATCCAAAAATATTTTGAGATTTTAATTCAATGGTAGAATGAGCTTCCTGCAAAGTAGAAGAGTGTATTGTGCTTTTGCTTCTAAAAAATAGGGAAGCAAGTTCATGGTTTAATCAATATCTTACATTTCATACAGCCCCATTTTAAAAGTTAGAGCTACCGCATATCTGGAAACATTTAATTTAAATGTTTCCTTATATTATCTGCACACGAGTTTTAAATCACATTACATCCACCACCTTTAATTGCCCATGGTATTTCAGATCTTGTAACATCATCATTAATGCAAAAAGATGAAACTGATGATAAACGTTTTGGTTGTTTATTAATAGAACACAGCAGGGGTTTCCATTTACAATCGGTTGGTATGATTAGAAGTTGAATGAATGGCATAATTTTCAGGTGCAACACCTTTCAGCTTAAATTGCATTCATTGACACACAACGAAAAGTGGTTTCAATGATGGTTGATTCTGCTGAGTTTTGATTAAATTCAAATGAGTTTCCCCTCTTGAATGTTTTGGTTCGGTTATTAATAGAACACTCAGGGTCATTTACAATCGCTTGAGTATGATTAGAAGTTGATGGAATGGCTTAATTTTCAGTGCACACACTTTCACTAATATTTGAATTATTAGAACACATAACAAAAAAGTTTTCAATGATGGTGTGATCCTGCTGAACTTTTGATTAATTCAAATTGAGTTTTCCCTCATTGAATGTGGAAACTTCGGTTTGACGTTCCCATGTTTAGATAGATCAAAGTTCTTTTTACATACTTTACCAGTATGCCTTGGAACTATCAGGACCTTTTAACCAACCACCTGATAAACTGTGGGTTCCGTTTGACGTCTCCAACCACTCGTCGTTAAAGTTAGTTTTTTTGTTTGAAGTCATTTTAGAAAAAATAAATAATACCTTCAACTGCACAAAAATCCAAAATCACTTCGTCAAACTCAAAAAAAAACACCTCAAAAAGTTTAAATCCCTAAAAAGAAAAAAGATATAAAGCAGATTAAGTTCATTAATCATACAGTCTAAAACAGATCCATATACCAATCACCTTCATCGAATGAATGAACTCTGGAACAACCTCTACGAAACAGAATAGGAAGAATGTAGGTAATAGTGAACAAAAATAAAATAAACAGATAGAAGTAGATTTATGGAATGTCAATCCTCGCCCATCCTTTTCATCACTTATCAAATACATCTCTTATTCCACAATTATTACAGTAAGGAAAAAAAATATATAAAAATATGAAACTTGGTCCCATGGACATTCTTCATATGTATTTGAAAAATTTTCAAATTTCCCTGACTTTTTGGAATTCTTCCCTGACTTTCAGCATATTTTTAAAACGTTTCCCTTACTTTCCCTGACCAAATTTTTTTTCAATGACTTTCCTGACTTTCCAGAAAGTGTAACCCTGGATATATATATATAATATATTATACATATATTAATATTATTATATATATATATCGATATATATATATATATATATATTTATATATATATATAGTTATATAGATATATATATATATATATTTATATATATATATATATTTATATATTATATAATATATATATATATTATTATATATTATATATATATAATATATATAATTCTAGCCGTATAGTAGAAAGATTTGCAATGGTAGATTTTGTGTGTGAGAGTACTAGAATTCTAAAACAGGTCAAAAGATAAGTCAAAATCGGATTCGAATTATGTCAATATGTGGTCCATATGGTCCATCTGAAGTAATGTTGAATAGTGTTGTGTATTTTCGGGATTAATCGTGTTTCATGATGTTTTGGATAGGGTGAGGAGGAGGTTTCAGATTGATTGTGTTGGGCCACTTAAATGGTTGGATAGGTTATCAAAAAAGGGATGTATAACAGGTTGGGAGTTCGGAAGAAAGAGAATGTGAGGGAAGGTTGATTGATTCTGTGAGGAGAGAGGTATGTGTGTAAGTAATACTTTCTTTAAACACAAGAGTATTCATAAGTATACTAGAGTTGGTGTACATAGAGATGGTGTCGAAGTGAAAGTATAGTTGATTTTGTGTTGGTTAAGATGTTAGAAAGTATGTGGGATGTAAATCAGTGAGGTGTTATGAATGGTGATTATCTCATGAGTATGTTGTTTTTATGTAAAATTAAAATTAAGTGGGGGCTTGGATGGAGAGGAAGTGTGATAGGGAGGAAGTGGAAGTGGGTAGAATTAAGAAAGAGAAGTTAAGTGAACAAGGTAATAAGAATAAGTATTTAGGAGAGCTCGCAAATAAATCAGTTGACTGTGAAGAAGTTGAAACTGAACAAACCTGGAAGCAAATGAAAGGAGCGGTTGTTAGCAGTGCAAAGGAGGTATGTGGATGTGATAAAGTAGGAAACAAGAATGTTGGCATCGAGTGGTGAAATGAAGAGGTGATACAGGCGGTTAAAAGCAAAAAAAGAAGCGTGGTTGCAATTGTACTAAAAAACCAAAATAAGTTTCAAAAGAAATGATGTTTGGAATTATATAAAGAGGAAAAAAGAAATACTAAAAGGTGCATACATAGGAGGAAAAAAAAAAGAGGTAAATGAACAGTTTAAAAGGAGGATGAATGGGGACTTACAAGGGAATAGGAAGCTCTTCTGGAAGGAAGCGCGAAAGGTTAAGAATGAGAATAAGGGGAATCTGCTTAGAATAATGAATATAGATGGCGCTTTCGTAACTGATGAAATGGATGTGAGGGGAGTGTGGAGGGAACACTTCGAAAATCTGCATAACATTGGCAGTAGATGAAGAGGAGTGACAGTGAATGTATGTAAGGTTTGATGCGTGCAAAAAGGAATAGATATTTTGGGGCTGAGTCATAAGTTATTAGCAAGGAGGTAATGGATAGAGTGAGAAAGTTGGAAAAAGAATTTGGAAAATCTGCAGGAATAGATGAAATTACCTGGTAAAATGATCAAGAAAGGAGGAAGCATGGTTGATCAGATTATATTTGTAAGTTGTGTAAAAAAAGCGTTTATGGAGGGTATATTTCCGAGGGATTGGAGGAAAGCAGAAAATAGTACCCTTATACAAGAGTAAGGAGCATAAGGGTAACATGTAGGAATTAGTAGAGCGGGGAATTAATTTATTGAGTGTTAGCAGGCGAAGATACATGCTGGGATTCTGGGGTCGAAAGAGTTTGCGTCGCAGTGACTGAAGGACTGATTGGTGAGAACAAGGTGCGTTTAGGATGGCGTAGAGGATGGTGTGGATCAAATCTTTAATGAAACAAATGATTGAAGAAGAGGAGGGAAGAATAAATATTATTTAGGTTTTATGGATTTGAATAAGATGTAATGATAGATTAATGGGAAGCGCTATATAGCAGGTGTTACTGACTATGGTGTGGTGTGGTGGTTAAGCTTCTGAATGGAATCAAAAGTATTGTAAGACGATAGTGAAGCGTACATGTCAGGAATAATGGGAGTTGAAAGTGATTGTTTAAATATTAATAGCGGAGGGAGGCAGGAATGTTGCTGTCTCCATGGTTATTAATTTGCATATGGATGGAGTAATGAAAGAATTGGAGGTTGGGGTGGCAGGGATGGTGTTAGAATGATGGAGAATGGGAAGAGAGTGCAGGGTGCCCTACCTATTATATGGGAATGATTTGGTTTTGTGTGGCGAATCTGAGAGAAGTTTTGAGAGGATTGGTAGAGAGATTTTGGCAGGGTATGTAAAAGGAGGGTTTGAAAGTATATGTAGATAGAGTAAGGTTATGGTTGTGAGTGAGGACAGGTCCTCAGTTGAAAGTTAGTTAGATGTTGGAGCAGCTGGAACAGCGACCGTCTGCAGTTTATTATTTAGTATATACAGTTGATGAAAGGGAAACGGTGATGGCAGGAGTTGTAGTAGCGGAAAGTTGTGAATGGCAGGAAGGGGCTGATACAATTAAATCGTTGGTGGATGAAAAGGACTAAGTCTTGACGTCGCTAGAGTCCTTACGATGAGAGGTATTGGTTGCTACCGTGTGTTAATGTATAGTTAGTAGAGGACTATGATCTGAATAAGAGTTAGACTTACAGTACAATGTGTTCAGATGGACAAAATTAGGGCGTGTTAGGTGTGAGAAGAATGATAAAATGAGGAATGAAGTATTAGAGAGTGCGTGGTTGAAAAGAAGGCGCAAATGAAAAAAAATGAAAGTACATTGAGAGGCGGTTTGGTCATGTGGAAAGGATTGGATGATAGCTCGTTGGTTAAGCGGATATATAGCTGTGAGTGTGTGTGTGGGAATCGACCGGCTGGGGAGACAGAAGGAAAAAGTAGATTGGATATCATAAAGGAGAAAAATGGGGAGGAGAAAAAATCCTGGAGGGGAAAAGTGTGAGTTTATTCTCTCATTTACGCTTCTTCCCACTACGCAACTCCCTAATGCTTTCATTCCTAATTTTATTAATTCTTCTCACACCTAACATGCCCCTTAGATTGCCCATCTGAACACATTGTACCTTAGATCTAAACCTCTTATTTCAGAACATAGTTTTACTACTATACACTAACACAGGAAAAAAACAACCGCATATGCAGAACTCCAACAACGCACTTATTCAGAAACGAAAATGTTTCCTATAAGTATCCCTCTTAAAGTGATGGGCACTTAATTCTGCAGTAGAATCATGGCCCCTACCACCAATTATATTTCCTAACTCATCACACCGACCATTAATTGAAGCAAAAAAAAATCTTTAACTCACACCATTCTCCCATCTAAAACTACCCTGATAGAACACATACCCTACAAATAACTTCTTAATACCAACAACCAAAAACACAATCCTACGAGCCCGACTTCTTGAAATTTGTGGAGAGAAATGAACACAGCAGTGACAAGCAAAAGTATGCCTGGCCAGACTCACATCAGGACATCATCATTCCCTTCAAAATTACAAACAGATTTAACCAATCTCCAAATCCCTTCTGCCCCATATGTCCATTTAAAATATGATTATTTTTCAATATATAATACAATGAAGCCAATTATTTTATATAACTTTTTAAGTACTGATTGAATAGGATAAACTTTTATTTTCAAATTAAATAGAGCACCTCTTATCAAATATCAAATACAGGCTACTCAGCGTCTTACGAGAAGGTAAAGAATTTCAAAGAAGCATAAGAAGGATATTTTGTATTTGACTTTGATCGGATGTCCGGCAATTAAAAAAAATAAACTGTACTGGAGAGGCCAGTTTTCAAGATCCTGCCTCTGGTAAGATAGATTATCTCTTTAAAGAACCAATTTTTCCTTTAAAAAACTAAAGATCTTAGTTCTTCCTGAATAATCCCTTTATTATAACTATAGAAATATTTCTTTAATTTCCTAAATAACTAATGGTATACATTACATATTGAACGAAGTATAAATGTAAAAGAATTTCATTATTTTTACTGATGGATCTTTGTGACAAATCTTACAGATTTGTAATAATTAAAATACATTTGGTATTAAAATTAATGTATAATGATATTTTTTACAAACTTGCTGGCAGTAATTCGGTTTGCATAATTATGTATTATATTTTTGCATTAATTACGTTTTATGCAATTTAGCATACGTATAAGTACTCTCATGAAAAAGAATTGTGTGAAAATATTATAAATTCATGAAAAATATATATTTAAAAAAAATATATATAAACTTATGGGGATTTATAAAGTTGTAGGTTTTTCTATTTATTGAAACCAAAAAATTTCAATTATGAACCATTGTAAATTTATTCTTTTTTCAAATTTTGGTGATTGGGCAAGAATTAAAACTCGGCTGCGAACACTTGGTGGCGACAGGTTTGGGATAGCTACCCTTAAAGTTCGATTTCCTGTAGTCTCCCCCTGTTACCCTCCGAGAAGGGGATTAATTAAGCTAAAAGGAAGTTTTTTTTTTAAAAAAGGATAATTTAATCATTTAAGTTTAGATTTTCAAATTATGGTGCAAAAAAAATTTAATAAAATTTTCTAGATAAAAGTCTCTTTTTAAGTTGTATATGTTGCTACCTTAACTAAACATCCTGTCATTGAATACATTTGATTGAGAGAAGCATAAGTATTTTCTTGTAGTGTCTGGAAGATACCATCCTTCAAAAGTTTCCTTTAAATTTAAAATATCTGTGGTTATACTTATAAACTTGTAGAGTACGTATATATGTATACTGGAAATTACAATAAAAAGGTATGTTTTTTATTTTATAAACTTGTATAAAGGTAATATGAAAGTTTGGATGATATACTAGAAGACTGCCCCACCTGACCGAATGTCTGATCTCCAGCAGGAGCAAAAATTTTTTTAGGCCGAATTCAAAGAAAATTATTATACTAGTATATATTGATAAAAAAATTAATGACTGAGTAGGAAGTATGTGAAGAAGGGTAAAAAGAAAACTAATAAATCATTGAAGAAAAATGGGATCTCCAAACACCAACTGAAGAATAAACCAGTTATACTCTTGAAACTTGATATAGAAAATTCCTTCCACTAACTTGCGTTCGCCTTCGGTTAGTTAAATCACAATTTTTAGGGTGCCATTTACTTCATCTCGCTCACATCCTATTGCGGAGACTCAAGGAATCACTAGCTGCTGGTCCTTCTTCCAATGCCAATTGTCTTGTTTCATACTCTCCTTAACTTCATCTTATACGATTTTTCCTGTCAGAATTCCTAATCTTCCTACTCTTATAAAATCACTTACGTTTTTGCTCTCCCGCCTGATGGGAATTGAGCTAGGCAATATTGGTTGGAACGAAAAAAAGTGATTATATTTTTTTCCTAAGCGTTATAGCTGCCCGGTAACATAAGTTGCCTTTTCATATGTATGCTTTACCCTTTAACCTTAAAATTTGGGAGATGTACGACAAATATTACCGGTGCCCCAAGAGGCTTGATTGTAATGATTTTTTTTGAACACTAATGCAACAATTTTCTAAATATTCGTGACCAGGAATTATATGTTGCCACTTGCGCGTACTTATACTATTAACTGTCACATTAGAGTACGTAAAATGTTACGTTTAGTGCATCACTGTCAACCACAAAAAAAGAAAGGAGAAGGAAATGTTAAAGAAATTAGGTATAAGAAAACTGATATCAACTAATAAATTATAAGTGGACTCGATATAGAGTTGGAAAAATAAAGAATATGCGAGCTGGAGATAGTATCATTAACACTGCGCTATTGAAAATTGTAGTCATGTGGAAGCATCCACATCGCTACATTTTCATTAGCAGTGTTAGAATACTTTCTCCTAGCTCCATCTTTTCGTTGGTTTTCCTCCAAACTGACTATCGATCCACTTTAATTTATTGTATGAATCAGTTTCTTTACACCTAAATATGTTATTCTTAACATTTCCTTACTCCATTTCTTTTCCTAAAAATGGTTAGCCACAATTATCAACAAGAACGTAGATGTTATCTGTAATGAGATACTTGCTGAAGCTATAGGTGTTCTTTTCGGCTCAGCCAATAAAGAAACAAATTGCTCGTATATATTAGCCCATTCACCAGTCATGGTTCAATTAGGCACCTAAATTTTCTGTTGCATATAATTCTTATAATATAAATAATTAAGATCTAATTTTGCAAATTTTTATAGTACATTTGACAACTATTTTATATATAATACTAATTTTTCGCCTTTTACATGGTTTTAAAAGATTTCTGTACTTCTCATAATAGTTTCTAAATAATTAAATAATCCGATTATGCGATATTATAGGAATAAAAGCTCTATTCCATAACTCGGTCAGTTTTAAAGAAATGATCTCACCTATTTCACCCAGTGTTTCAATTTCAGAGGCATGTCTTAACCACAAGAAAAACTTCATTACGTTTTCATAAGTAGATAAAATACTGTCTTTTAGCCGTCTTGAGGCACCAAAAACAATACAGCTCACAGTTTTTCTAGTCCTTAAAACTGATGAAGTTGACGGCGTAGGCGCCATATTTTAGGTCGTAAAGATTCAAACGATGGTGTTATAAGATTAACATAAATCAAATAAACAATTAAACAATAAAACACGTGCTACCGGTACTAACGCTCGACTCACAATGATGACAAATGAGAAATAAAACAAGCTGGTAATTAGTTATGCTGCCATATTTAGGAGGATTAGCCGAACAGTGGAAATTTTCGCACATACCTTCGCTACATTATTGAATAAAATATTAAAGAATTAAATGGAAATTGTGGAGCAACAGAACAAGTTTATCTAGGTTTACCAAATTTTTGTTGGTTACATGTATGCACTAAAACGTACATTTTACGCTTTACTATTACATTAAATATTAGTACCCCCAGTGGCAACTATAAATCCTGTCATTCTTTCATGAAAATGTTGCCATATTTTCATGAAAAAACTATTACAATCAAGCCTCTTGGGCACCGGTAAGGCACCGGAAATAATTGTCGTACATCTCCCAATAATAATAAAATATACAAAAGAAATGAAAGGCAACTTTTCCTCACTATATACGTGCTAATTTAGAATAAGAAGAGTATATCACCTTATTTTTCGTTAATCCACCCTTACCTAGGCCAAGGGGACTGGGAAATTGGGTTTTACTTTCATATTTTGTTTTCTTTTCTTTTTCTTTATTTTTGACCCCCATACCTTTTTGAAAATTCTCTTATTTTTTTGGTGAAAATAAAAACTATTAAATAAATAAATAGTCAATAGGTAAAATTTTCTGTCAAACAATTTAATAAATAAAATCTTTTTTCTGATTTTTTATTTTTTTTCATTGTTAGCAAGGAAATTTTTTTTTTTTTTTCTTTTTTTTTATCTTTTGGCATTGCATTGACTAATGGAAAGAACAGTCTCTTTTATATCAGGATTTATATTAAGGGAAATTTACAACGGAAGATATTTTATTTGTGAGAAAATCTATGACTGCCTTAAAACTATAGTTATAGAATTAAGTCAATTATCAAAAAAGCAATCATACAAATTTAGCTTTCTACCATCCGAATCCTAATGGTCTTAGTGTAACTCAATTTATGAGGAGTTTCTTTTATTACTATGATTAGTCATACCTTAGACAAGGACTTCATATTAAACACTATACAATATATTTTTTTGTTGGCGCTGAACCATCTCACTGTAACTTTACTTATAATGATAATTATTCTCATGTGTACGTATTTTGAATTGGAATGTTGGGGGTTAAATGGAATTATTTTCACTTCCAGAATAGTATGTCAACCTTGTTCATGAGAGATGCTTTGGATTGCCAAATGATAAAAGTCAAATATGCTTGTTTCTTTGCTGGACTATGATGTGAGTAACACATAACTCTGTTCTCAAGTTCATCTAAGCTGCGCTCTTTACCTATAAAATAAATAGTAATTTGATAATGATATTCGATATTCTCAATGTGAACTTCCGTTTCTTCAAAATGTAGGTCCAATTGCAGCACACGTTAATCATTTACATAGTTCATGAGATGATCAAGAAGAACTAATGAGAATTACAAGTAACTAATGGAAATAATGCACTCTAAAAACAAATGTTCACAATTTTCAGTTTTTTAATTATCATGATCGTACCTACTTACCAGTCCTTCGCTAATAATTAATTAATCAGTCATTCTGTTAAATGATGATAAGGATTGTAAGACTTAATGAATGACTCTCTCTTATCTTATTCTTCTTCTTCATTATCTTTGTATTATCTTCTATTTCTTTCTTATCTTTGTATCGTCTTCTATCTCCTTCTTTCTATCTTCTCTCTACTCTCCTTATCTTTGTATCCTCTTCTTATCATATTTATATATCATTACTTTATTGAATCCACCACAATTTAACTATTTATTATAATAATGTAGTAATTATATATGTATTAAATTACTTATCTAATTTATTAATTTATTGTCTCTATATTGTCATCTAGGTCTCTTATGTCTCTATGTCTCATGTTTCTCTGTCTCTGTCTCTTATTATTAGTTTATCTATCTATTCTCCTTCTCTATTGCTCTTCTCATTTCTCTTCTCTACTATCTTCTCATTGTACTTCATATATTACTTATCTCATTCTTTATTTATTTCATTAATCTCTATTTATTATTATTCATTATTCTATTTCATATTCTCTTATCTTGTAAATTAAGTCAATTCCTCTTTCTCTATTAGCTTTTCTGTTTCTTTTGCTTGTTGTTCTGTTGTTAGTTGTTGCTTGTTCTGTTTCTTTGCTTTCTTTTCGTTTCGTTTTCGTTTGTCTTGTCGTTTGTTATCTTATCTAGTCTCTTCTCTCTTCTCTTCTACTTCTCTCTACTATTAAGATACTTCTCTCCTCTCATCTCTCTCTCTCTCTCTCTCCTCTCTCGCTCTCTCTCATCTCTATCTCTTTACTCTCTATCCACGCTCCCACGTCTCTCTCATCCTTCCTCATACTTCTCTCTCTCTCTCTCTCTCTCTCTCTTCTCTCTCTCTCTTATCTCTCTCACCTCACTCTCTCTCTACTGACACTGACAGCTCTCTTCTATCCTCTCTCCGGTCTTCTTCTGACATAACATCTTCTTTTTCTTCTCTTTTTCTCTCTCTACCTATTTTTTTTTCTCAACCTCTTCTCTCTCTCTCTCTCTCTGATTACTACGTACAACTCACAGGTCTAATAATAAAAAATGGAACGATTCTTAACATCCCTGCATAAATTCTAATTCTATATAAGCCAAATATACATACTATATGACTGTTACTCTGACCCTCTTGAAATGATTAGCAAACCAAGACTACAATCAACAAATTATCAGATTCTGTCTATCATAGCACAAAGTGCTCGTCTCATATAATCTGTAGCATACCATTCTAAAAACTCTCACAAATGACACTAGATTAGTATCTTCATTGATATATAACTCTCAATGCAAGGTTTATATATTGTTATTAGTATTCGGTTAATGAAAGAATTTAAATTCCTGTTTCTGCATTTTCATTTATTTAAGTATTTACATATATTAAAAAAAAAATATAATATTACAATTATGCGACCACTCAATAATATCTACACATCTTACAAACAAATACTATATAGTATCTTATATATTATATTATTAATATATATAATTATATTATTTAATTATATTAATAATCTAAGTTTATCTCACTTACAATATATTCCCAAACGTACCTAGCGTGTAGTAGTCAATATATATATACTACCTATACTATATAATTATACTATATTTACCTAAATTATATATAGTTTTTTGATGGATATTCGATTTATTCCAAGTAATGTGTTTTTAATAATTATTTCATTATGTTTCATGCGTTATATAATATATTATTCATAACATAATATATATATTATTCATTATTATTATATATATATATATATTATATATAACCATTGTCTTATTTAAAATAAAAGATATACTGTATATATTAGATAGAAAAAAATATAATATAATAATTTATAACATGTGAAGAAATATATATATTTATATAGGCGATACGTATATTTCACCGTATTATGATTTCTATTTTCTAAATTGATAGGTAATGAATATTTTTTTATTTTTATCTCTTATTTTTATATTCTTCTTATTTTAGTTTAATAACTGGTGAATATATATAAGGATGTGATAATCTGGCGAAAAAATAAACATAGTATAACATCTCATTGTGAAAAGTTTTATTATTACAATACTTCACTTATTATAATGTATATGGAAAACATCTGTATTTTAGTTAGTAAAGGCATTAATTGAAAGCGATTAACATTTAAGAGTACAGTGATATTAAATGTAAACCCATATTTTTCGCAGAAGTATTCAAAATTGAATGATCTCCCGGCCATGTGAGTTCCTATACGACAGGCTGAGGATTAACGCCCTTTAACCGAGAAGAAGTGAGTCGCCAAAACGAAACTACAAGACAAACAGTTCATCATTTGGGATATACGTATCAGACAACATATATTCTTGTCGTATTTTCCAATTTTACTCAATAAGCATATATTTATCGAATTCTCTCGGTATAATATTGTATCTGTTGCGACATCTCTATATAACTCCTCGTTCTTTGAGCCCGGCTTACCCCATAAAAATAGAAGTCCTCAAATGGATATAGTAGATCATAGTGAAATAGAAACGCGAGACTGGGTATAATTCATAATAAATACTACCCCATCTTACGTGAATCCAAACTCCTATAAGTGTATGTTTAGAGTAAATGCTGTATCGAAGTGAGATATCTAATACATCGCTGAACATTTGTGTAGTGGGGAGGTTAAGCTCTAATAACTACTTTAGTAATCTGATAAAAGTAATCAACTCTGCTTTAATCACCAAACATCTCGTCAATAGTTGTAGGACCGTGAATCCAGTATCTCACTGCTCAGCAGATGCAATTGTAATAGGTACCTCTTCACTACAATCGACAGCTTCTGCATTAAAATAATAACTTGTAATAAACCTTTATGATACCCTCAAATGCTGAAATCCCAACACTCCACAACAGTCTCACTACTATGGTAGGTTTTAAATTAATATATACGTGCTTATTTAACTATGAGGAGATTTAACATAAGTACCACCTCAATTAAATAATAGTAAATAATAAAGTAATTTAACTCAATATTATTGGAACTGAATATATAATACTCGAGCACATATTTAATTATAGTAATGGTATGAATGGCCATCATCTGCCACCTTAATAATCAATCTAATACATATTTTAGAGTGATAGTGAATTGAGATAAACCCCTATGCATCTTATACTGCACATTTTAGACCGAATAATAATAATAAAATTAATAATATAAGAATGAAAATAATTAATAATAATAATAATAATCAATAATAAATAATAATAATATAATAATAATAATAATAATATAATGAATAAATAATAATAATGGTTTACCTATTAATAATAATATATGAAGAGAGCTCCTACACGTCTGTCCATAGATCGTCCTTATATTGAAGATTGCAGAAGTAGTTCTTGGAATAATTGTTTAAGCGAATTTTCCAAGCGTAGACGCTTCAAGATGCGATGGGACCGCTATTCTTTTGAGGATTATTTGTCTCCGAGCCGTTGTGTAGATATTTCTGCGGGGATCGGAATGAGGCGTTCCTTAACCTGCTCTTCCTGGTTGTATGGTGGTGGTGGTAGGAGATGTGCTCTATGGTTTAGTCTCGTCCATAGAAAAGCTCTATACATTGTCACGTTGTGAACGGTTGTCCTATCTGCTTCAAAAGTTTCTATCTTAGATAAGCGCATAACATGGTCAAAGTTCTTCGCCAGAACACGCGTGACCTCCTCGGAGATTGGACGAGCAACCTTTATACTTTCTAAACTCTACTTTAACTTAACCGATACTTTGCACTTCCTATTTAGCTCAGTATATGGCTTTTTACCGGTGGTACCAATAGCATATTTAAGGACACCAACATTGTTGTTCAAAGCCTTAAATTGAATATATATATTTCCTGCCCAGGAAGGCAAAGGTCTGGAAATGAGTCGGTGCACTGTATATAAGCATCAATGTGTTAGTACATTTTTTTGATGACACCTATTCATTATATATAGTCCAGTTTCTTGATCATAGGGCTCAAATTCTAGTGATTTATGATAGACTCGTAAGTTTAATACTATATATATATATATATTATTATAATTATATTATATATATTATATATATATATATATAATATAAATTAAATTATATATTAATATATATTAATTATATATATTATATATATATATGATTAAATATATATTATATACTTATATATATAATATACTATATTTATATATATAATATTATTAATATATTTAATATATATAATTATATATTAATTATATATATAAATATTTTAATATTATATATATATATATATTTATATATACTATATATATATATATATATATATAATAAAAATTAATATATTATATATATATTATATATATTTAATATATTATATATAATATTAATTTAAATATATTATATATACTATATAATATATATATATATATATATTAATTAATTATATATATTAATATAATATTAATTAATACTATATATATATATTATATATTATTACAATTATAATATATATATAATATAATATTAATCATTAATATTAATATAGAGATAATGAGTATACTGGGTATTAGGTAATAAGATTTAACTAAGCCCGTGTTTTGAAGATACTTTAGCCTAATACATCTAGTTCTATATTTTTTTCTCTACTTAACTATAGAATTACCGAACAAAACATTTAAAGAAAAGAAAATATTCTAAAGAGAAAGTAACATAAATATCTAAGCAAAACGAACCTTGGAATCTCTATTCAGTTTCAAACACACACACACAACCTCACCATTCTACACTAATCCCTAAAGGCTATCATTAACCTCATGATCATTATCAAAACATACACCATCACCACTACACACCTAACCGACCTTTAATGAATACACACATACATACCACGTAACCTAGCCTTCCTATACAATTTTTAGAGTCTAAAATCACAACTTCCTATAAGATATATAATATAGTACTAGTGAGATTAGTAATAAAAATTAGTGGGCCTAATACCTTAAGACCTAATATATATATATTATATATATATTAATATTAATATTATATATATATAATATATTAATATATATTATATTAATATATATATATTAATTAATATATATATATATATATTATTATTAATATTATATATATTTATATTATCGGCTCATATATAGTGACAGGATTCCCTATCGTAATTTCACCATATATATATATGTGTATAAACGTTGGATCGATGTGCGGACAGTTAACTATTTCAAGTATGCGTTCGGAACGAATAACTTAGGTCGAATACATATTCTCTCATAAAAAGCGCTGGACCTTTAATATAAGTCATCAGCGATAAATAATTATTTCATACTCTATATGTGAGTGATAACTGTTCATACACGCTAAATAATAAAAAATATACCTAATCTCATTAATAAAAATCCAATCCATTTCAACAGTCAACTTAATTAATATTAAAATCAACATAATTAAAATATAATGGCTAATATATATATATGAAATATGGTATTAAAATAAGATACGCAGAACATATATATTAGATGTCAATAAAACATATATATATTAATTAATACTTTAAATGAGAAATATTACTACATGATATAGTAATAATAATATACAGTAAATATAATGATGAGAAATTAGTGAATATATATATACAGACAGTGAACTAGAAAGGTACAAACATTTTTACATCAATTAATTTACTATACTCTTTTTTACTACTCATATTTAAGGAAAATTGGCTATTAATTTTTTAGTTTTTTCTTTTCTGTGTTTTTTTTTTTTTTTTGTATCTGTCTCGTTATAACATCTCTCTATGCTCTCATTCATCAATACTACGTATTATTGAGTTCCTGATCAGAAACTGGACTTTTGCCAAAAGGGATATTTATATTAATATAAATATTAAAAATTAATATCTTATATTTATCCTAAATAAAAATGACATAAAATATATTTTAATCCCTATATCCTTATATTTATCTTAAATATTATATATCATATATAATTCATATATAGAAATATATAATAATATATTTTAATCCATATTTTCCAATTATCAGCTTGCCATATAATATATTAATATATATATATTAATATTATAATTATATATATATATATTAATATATTAATATATATATATTATTATATTATATATATATATCGCCTGTGGGCTCCCCTTATTGAGATTAACGTGCTTTATTACTAACCATATATATATATATAATATATAACGACTTTATGACTCTGATTGAGCTCATATCAATATTACTTACAGATTAAATCTCGAATGTCGTTATCTCGCACAAGGATATTTCTTCCTTCTTAGCCTCAACTCTCTTCCTCTCGTGAATAAATATCGTCTCTCCACAAACTTTAATTACTGAATTCTCATGTGCAAAACTGGGCACGGTAACCCTTTTAGACAGCTTATCCGGAGTACGCTCTTTCAGTGTGTACATGACTTAGTAAAGTCTTGGTAATAACATTCTTTCTATTCTTCAGTTTAAATAAACGTATTCTATTAGTATTATTAAAAATATCAAAATCCCTAAAATTAATCTCAATAACTATTGGTCACATATAATATTTAAAAAAATAATTATAATTTGTATATCACTACTACAACACGAGAGGTTGTGAAATAGGTTTAAGTATCATGTGATTTATTACAACCAGAGATAGTGTTATATTATGATATATTATATATATATAATAATATATATATATTATTATATATATATATTATATATATTAATATATATATATATTTAATATATAATATTATATTATTACACTATATATATATTAACTAATATAAATAATTATTATATATTATAAATATATAAATATATATAATATTATATATATAAATTTATATATATAATTATAATATATATATATTAATATATAATATATAATATATATAATATAATATATTATAAATATATGGAATATATTATATATAAATATATATAATATATATAAATATATAATATATATTATATATATCATATAAATATATAATAGTAAATATATATATAATAATATATATATATAATATCATATTATTTATATAATATAATATAATAATAGAATATATATATATATTTTTATAAATATATAATATATATATATATTTATAATATATATATATATAAATTATTATAAATAATTAATAAATATATATAATATAACTATATATAAATATAATATATATATATATATTTATATATATATATATTATATTATATACTTATATATATTAATAATATATATATATATATATATATAATTATTATTATAAATAAAATAATGAACGGTATATATGGGGTGAGTTATAAAACTCTTAAGTTTGTATAAATATATATATTTATAATATGTTTCGCCTCATTTTTGAATATATCGATACAATTATCAGATAATCGAATAATTTATATATATATTATATATATTATATATATAATTATATATATATATATATATTATATTATATTATAATAATATAAATTAATTATATATATATTAATATATTATAATATATATTATAATATATATATATAATATATTTATATATATTAATAATATTAAGTAATATATATATATTTCATATAATATATTATATATATAATATATATAATTATATTTAATATATATTTATTAATATTAATAATATATATTTAATATTTAATATAATAATATAATTATTAGCTCGATGCAGCAAGATGTATTATTTATTTCGCTATCTATACGTAATGCTCAGGTATATGTATTTGATTTATATGAATTTGGTTGCAATCAGTCACACGTGAATACGCATAATTAATTATATCATAATAATGCGGCATGCGGATGCGGTGCGGCTGTCGATGTTCTTTTGGCTAATATTATTATAATATATATATTATATATAATATATATATATAAATATATATATATATATTATTACTGATATATATATATTAATATATATATAATATATAAATATATAATAAATTAATTATTTATATATAAACTTAAT
>JABUQX010019569.1:35000-36431 GCA_015478945.1 Trachelipus rathkii | reverse complement strand
GTGATTAGCATCAGTCTCTTTTTTAAGTGACTGTGTGACGGAAAGATTGTCACAAAACACATCTACCTTCCTTGCTTCTACTATGTGGGAAAATTTCTTAATTGTTTTAACCAAGGCAAGGAGTTCCTTGCTATATATACTATAACCAATTTCAGTAGGATTCAATCGATAACTGTAAAATCCCAGCGGAACTGTTTTTTCATTTTCCGTAGAAACTACTACACCTGCCAAGGCTGTCTGACTAGCATCAGTGAAAACAGATATTTGAGCATTATTAGAAGGAAAACCCAAAGGTATAGCATTTTTGAGGGCCAATTTGGCCATATTAAAGGCTTCTTCTGCCTCAGGATTCCATTTTACTCTGCGTTGAGAGTATGGTGCACCTTTGAGAAAAGATAGAAGAGGAGAAATAATTTCAGAAATACCCGGAAGAGAAGAGCGAAAATAGTTTAGACTGCCTATGAAAGAACGTAAATCTTTGATAGTCTTGGGTTTTGGGATATTCATAATAGCAGTGGTTTTATCCTCATTAGGGAGCATGGAGCCTTCGGACACATCAAAACCTAAATATGTAACCCGAGACTGTCCAATTTGGCACTTATCAGCACTAAGTCTCAAATTAAAAGATTTCAACCGGTCTAGTACCATTTCTAAAATCTTCATGTGTGTTCATCATGAGTAGGAGTGGCGATGAGGATATCATCAATATATATATAAATGTTAGGGATTTTAGAAAGAATTAAAGATATGTATTTTGTAAAACTAGTGGGACTGGAATGGAAGCCTTCTACAATACTATTATATGAGAAACTGCCAAAAGGAGTATTTATAGTTAAGAACTTTCGACAATCAGGGTGGACTTTAAGATTATAAAATGCCTTTTTTAAGTCTAAAACAGAAAATACTTTACACCCGTGAAGTAAGTTCGTAAAGTCATTTAAGTTAGGGAGACTGAAATTGTCTCGAACAGCTCGTTTGTTCAGTAATCTCAAATCGGCTACTATTCGGACTCCACCACTAGGTTTAGAAAGTACCGAAATCGGAAATCCCCAAGGTGAGTGTGAGGGAGAAAGTACCCCAGCATTTACTAACCTGCCTATCTCTTCTTTGGCCTTATCATATAAACTAGTAGAGATTCTGCGACTTTTAATGTTTATTGGGGAACCCATAACTTTAAATTTATAAGGAATTAATTCATTTAAGGAATTTTGTTCAGCGGGGGAAAGAGGAAATTTTGTAAAGCCTATTTCACTTGTATTATTAAAATCACTTTCTTTATTAATATCACTTTTATTCATACTTATTTCATTTCTATTTTTATTACACTTGTAGGAGGCATTGTCCTGATAGCTACCCCCAGGGATACTATTATTATAATTATTATCTCTCACATTAACATTTTCTAAAATTTTATATAAATCATCAAACAAC
>JABUQX010019569.1:17500-20000 GCA_015478945.1 Trachelipus rathkii | reverse complement strand
ATAGTACTAGAATTAGTACATCTTCTGGTGACTCCCGGGCAAGCAAGAATACCCAGCCTTCAATTATAAAAAAATATATTTTAAAATTTTTAAAGTTGGCAGACATATTCCGTAGAATTTTATCTCATTTTTAGAGACACACTCCCAACTTTTTTGACAAAACAGCCTCTTGTCTAATGCCTACCCACTCGTGATGACGTCCGAGGTCTATAGGAGTTCATAGCTCCTCCCACTCTCATATGGTACCCAGAAAGAACGTTATATCTCTCGTTCCTTCATATAGATTTTAAATGTGATTTCATATTAATTCGAAAAATATATTAATTAGACGGCACCATAAAACATTATAAAAATACTTTTAAGCAGATAGATTTTCCTAATAACACATAAAATAAATTCGTATATTACTAATTCTAATAATTTCATTAAATTTTTAATCAGAGGAACCGAACATCCTAATCTAATTATCATACTTAATAAATAAAATACAATAATTTTTAAAATGGAGATCTCCAGCATGCCTTTGGCCTTAAAGGCCTCACAAAATAGATATTTTAAAATATAAATTTTAATATTCCTAAAAATACCAAGTTACAATTTTTCTTCCTCAGAGAAGGAATTTTATTATATGAATAACAACGGTATCTCCTCAAAGTCCGTCTTACAAGCGTTTCTTTGTTTCACAAAAATGTTTTAGACTATAAATTTTCTTATTCTTAAAAACAATTACCAATTTCATTTCTCAAAAGGAATATTTCTTATATCATATAACGGCCACATGGTAACATGCCCGTTTTACAAGTAACTTTGTTTCGTTTCACATATCAATCTCCTTCCCCTCCCGATTTCGGGGGGATAAGGGTAAGAATCCTCTGACGGGGCATATCGATGTTCTTACTAACGGGAAAATCTTACGGATTTCCGTGTACAAAACAAACACATACTATTATAAGTCACAATAAATAAACTATCCGATTTTCATTATTTTAAACATTTCATGTCTGCCGACGAGTTACAATATATTTTAATTACTTTTAACAAAACAATTAAATACAAGATTAAATATGCATTTTAAAAAATACTTTCGTTGAAGAAAAAAACAAAACCATATGCTTTGGAGAGAGATCCCTATGCCTCTTTCGATGCTCTCTGAGCTACATTACAAAGCGGTTCCGCACTTTAACAGACAGGCAATTTTGAGCTTTAACTCGTCTCAGACTAGAGGCGACTTTGACTTTTGTTGTTGTTATTGAAACTCGCGTGTTCTCGCCCAAATGTTGAAGTTAAGCCTACTTCGCATGAAGTAACAGGGCTATGTCATTTGGACCGTGAGGTCCTTCAAATCAAGAATCTGACTTTTCTTCCATTCTTGAGTTTCTAACATGGGAAGAGAGAGAGTTTTTGTTCTATTCTCTCATTTTCGTTTTTTTTTTTTTTTTTTTTTTTTAAAGTGCTTTTGGAGGATCTCAAACGAACAAGTTCTTTCTATCCCAAGCGATATAATAGCTAGAGTCGCAAAGCTTTCTGTTATCGGCATTCGTGGAAGATCGTTTTTTTTTTTTTTTTTTTTTTTTTTTTTTTTATTGAAAAAATTATTTCAATGAAGAAAGAACGTATCAAAATGACACTTACAAGAGATCTTGTTAATTTCTTTTTATAACCAGAAACTTTCTTCACGCTACCACTTACGTTTTTAGCATTAACAATATTGACCCTCAAGACTTACTTCTTTTTAATAACTTATTAAAAAAAAATTTTCACTTGAGTAATTAATATTGTACACTTTCATTATCACCGTATTATTATTATTATTATTATTATTATTATTATTATTATTATTATTATTATTATTATTATTATTATTATTATTATTATTATTATTATTATTATTATTATTATTATTATTATTATTATTATTATATTTTTATTATTCTGGCCATTTTTATCAAAAGATTGTAATGACCGATGTCGTTCTGGGGTTCAACAAATATGTACTGGCGAGATAATGAGGTCATTAATTAATTAAACATAGAATTAAATCACTCACCCCTCGGGTACAATAATTAATACGATGGAAGGTGTATTAAAGAGATTTTGATGTTAGTCATTTATTAATATTCTTTCTTGTATTGTTGTTTTTCACAGATAATAATAGACAATTTTTATTTTGTATAATAAATAAGGACTGGGCCACAGACCCTTCGAATACATTTTCGTGAGTACTCAAATCCAAATATTATATTTATTAGAACGATTCGCACAGGGGCGAGTGCTATAGTGCCTCGATGTACTGTGCTAGATCTTATTCACCATTCTCTCTAATTTATATATCTTATTATTTCTCTTATGAATCAAACATAGCGAGTGAAAATGACCCACTGTACAAGAGATCTTGTTATTAGAACATTAATTATATAATGACACCTTCAATTTTAATACAAAAATAATATATTTTAGCGCGCCAGGGACAAGCCCCGAGCGCTCTGCGGTTTCTGAATGT
>JABUQX010019569.1:0-15000 GCA_015478945.1 Trachelipus rathkii | reverse complement strand
CAAAGTTGTATCTGAGGGAATGACGTATGAGATCGAGAGAGGTGAGAAGACGGTAAAACCTCATTATTCGCATCTAAAAGTTTGGGCAGACCCGCTCCTTATTTGTTACAATATTTCTGGCAAGAAAAGGAAGAATTGGGTTTAGAGACCCCACAGGCAAACTCGATTGAGGAAGATTACTCGGAGATGGATACATTAGCTCATGGTTTCCATTCGAGACATTTAGGTTCCCCGTTGAGATACAGAGACCCTTTGGTCGGGCGTATACCTTCTTTGTGTGAGTACCCTTTGGTTGGACATGAGAATGACCCTTTGGTCGGACGTATATCTTCTTTTTGTGAGTACACTTTAGTTGGACATGAGCGTGACCCTTCGGTCTAGCGTACACTTTCTTTGTATGGAGATCATTCGGTCGGTATACGGACAGAAAAGAAGAGAAGGTCCCAGTTGAAGAAGACATGGCAGATGCTGAAACGTGTAGCAACAACGAAAGTTTGTATGGAGAAAGTTGTTGCTGTACAGACGGACCAGGTGATAACACATGATAAGGAGACACAAACGAGCAATGCTGACTCGGTGCTCTCACCTATCGATGCCAATGAACATCTGGAATGGTTTGACGACAATAATATCGATAGTGATGGGAATAGTGACTTTGACATTCAGAAGTTTGAAGGATCGCTGCGTTTCCCGGAGAGCAGCTATACTTTGGCCACAATAGTGAGCGACACGGGTGATCTGGACGAAGAAACAACTGTCGATCAAGTGGAGGAGGCGCTGTCTATACCTAGGACAGGACAGTTGAAGACTTTAGAGAGGGCTTCTAGTTTAGAAGACGTCTTGAGAACACCGGAATCAACAGGGAAATTTCTGTATGAGGAGTTAAAAGAAGTTGGGGAAAGTCCTGATAACATGAACACGAGTCTTGAGCCAGTACACTTAGAGGATCTGAACCAGCTAGAGAAAACCAATAGTCACCACCCAAAACAAGATAGCGAGGATCAGTTTCTGAGGTATCCAACGTGCAAGGGAAGATCCTGGAGTATGAAAGGCAAACGGAGGCTTTAAAAAGGCGTACACCGGGAAAGACCACCAAAAAAAATGTTATAACTATTTCTTTTGTTAGAAATTGGACAACCAATCTCTGAGAGGGAGTCGTGTGATACGGTGACTTTACATAAAGCACCAATCAACTAAACCATCCTTGAAGTCAGCAAATTATATAGTTTAATAGCGTCTTTTTGTGTGTGAAGATTGCCGTGGAAACCAAGTGTTTCAATTGTGCTAAATTGTGGACAGAGTAATAAACTATTGACGCAAACAGATTCTTGAAGAGAAGTGGAATTTATAATCTCAAGTTATATCCAAAGTTACAATCCAAGTTATAATTCAAAGTTCCGTGTAACGGGTGCCAGTGTCGGAACCAGTGTAGTCGACTGTTTATCAAACGTGAGTGCCAGACAGTCAGCGGTGGTATCAGTGAGTGTGAGGATCTTCAAAGCTGTGCAGCTTCATAGTGCATTTACTTCGAATTACGGAGGTTTCATACCAGCAACTGGACCCCGTTGAGTTAACTACATAACGATCAGGATTGAAGGAGGTGTGACGTCACTTGAAAGCGAGCATCAGGAAAGCGTTATCCGGTTGAAACTGTCGGAGTGCAATTCACCATTGTACATATATATTATAACCACCTGTGTGTGTCTTTAGATCTATTTCTCAACAGCTTAATTCCTCGTGGCATGAAACAAACTCTTATAAATACCGGGTGAAGCATCCATTCCGGTTACAATATATATATATATATATATATATATATATATATATATATATATATATATATATATATATATATATATATATATACGTATATAAATATATATATATATATAGATAAAGTATTAGAAGATAGATAGATAGATAGATAGAAAGATTATAAAAAGATAATAGAATAGGAAGATATAAAAATAGATAAAGAGATAGATATAAAGATTATATTTATTTAAAAGAGTATAGATAGTATATATTAAATATATGTGATAATTAATGATAGATAGTATTAGATTATTAGATAAGATTAAGATAGATAGAGCCATAGAAATAGATATAGTAGATATATAGAATAATAAGATAGATTAGTAAGATTATAGGAGAGATAGAGATAGATAGATAGATAAATAGAATAGATTAGAATAGAATAGAATAGATTAGTTAATTGAATATATAGATTATAGATAGAGGCAATAGATTAATAGAATATAGTGTAGTATTATATTATATTTACGTAGTTGCTTATGTTACATGATTAAATTTCTTATTATTTTAAAGATTGAGTAGTAATTATTCTGCTCTCTAGTCTCCCTGAGCTTGATTAGTATACTTAAGATTGTAGATTATATAAGTATATATAATATATAGGTATTGTATAAAATAAGATATATCTATCATAACATTGTAATATTATCCTTGGACAATACCTCAATATCACGGTTATTACGTGTGTTATCTCCTCAATCAACTTTACTGTCACTATTTTATTATCCAAGGCTAGGAAATTGTTGATTCTACTTAGACTGTATAGAATAATATATATAAGAAAAACCCCTTTCAATCTTTAATGATATTATTCTATACCTAGACGTTTATATAAGATTATCACAATAAGAAGTTTTTAACCTCTTAAACAAGCTTTCTTGAAAAAAAACTTAATATTTTCTAATATTTACATCTCAAGTCAGCCTAATATTGGATTTACATTTACAAAGTACAGAAAGTGTCGCGAAGCATGAGCGAAGTAGATATGAGACTCTTTCCAGAGTCGTCTATATTGAAAATCTTGGTGTTATCTATATGCAATCCTTCGGAGCATTGTGTGGGCTAAATCCTATTATTTATGGATCTTGCACCAAAGGAGAAATATCGAGAAGAATGATTGCAGCCTCTGTTATAAGAGTTCCTAAACAGTTGATTCTAGTAGAAGACTTTCCTGCACCTTTGTTATTTTTTTGAGAGAGGAGGGAAGGGATTACTGCATGGCCTTGGTGGATACAGCAACAGTTATAAATAGTCACCTTAAATTAACTTAAATCTGTCAATAAGTTATGCTTCCTGAAGGTCTGTTCCTCCTTGTAATAATCTCAACGAACTTTTAAACAAATGACTTAGTTTTATTTACTCAAATCGAACTAAGAGAGACCATCTTTGTTGAGTACTGTGATTCTATACTTTTTGAGAATTTTGATATGAAGAAGCGAGAATAAATCCAGAGAACAGAAGAGATGACGAGTAATCTCATCTAAAAGTTATATAGCAGAAATATAAACAATAAATAGTATATTATAGATACGAGGAATAAGAATAGAAACAACAAATATAATAGTATACGCAATACTTAAGAACTTATTATCGAATTCTAATTATTGCTAACTGTAATTGATTTCAATATATGAAACTAAATATAATTCATACTAGTACATGTAGGGATAAGCTTGCTGCCACACATTTTGGTGCAAAATAATACATATTATCTAACCCCATCCATAATATTCATTCACGCATCTATTGAGTTGAAAGGTCTCATTACATGTACTGCTTTACACACTTGAATGTCCTCTTAATTTAAAAATAGTTGTTTGGATAGAATAAATAACCTATAAAGTTATCAACTCTTGATTGAGAGTACACAAAGGTATTAAAAACTAAGACAAAGAGGAAAATAGATATTATTTCGAATAAGATGTTTACATGTGATTGTCTTCTTACTATCTAAAAATTAGTTAGTGATAGAAAAATTATAACCTTTCTTTTCTCTGTAATTGATGTTTGTGGCGTTTCATTTTCTCGTTATAATTCTAACATTAATTCCTGATGCTATCGCTATCACAATTGATGTACACCACTTACTTTGAGGAATACTTTATAGGGACTAACTATCCACAGAATCCTATTTCTTTTCTGAGTTCTGAGTAAGTGTACCACCAGATACTACAGGTAGTAGAATAAAGATTAATAGAATAAGATTAATAGAATAAGATTAATAGAAGAAGAATAAGAATAAGCTATCAGTATAGAAAGAGATAGAGTAAGAGAGAAAGAGATAGAAAGAGTTATTAATAAAAGAAGAAGAAGAATGAAGAGATGAACCATGAAAGATAGTATAAGACAAAGTATAGAGTCATAGCACACGAAAATAAGTCAAGAAGAAGATAGTGAACGAAGAAGAACAGTAAAGAAGTATATAAAATATGAAGAGAAAGAAGTAAATAGTAAGTGAAAGAAAAAGTGAAATATATTGAAGAAGAAACACGTCCATTATTATCTAGAAGCTACACAATGAACCAATGTTAGATCAACTTAAAATATTCACATGTGCTGCAAACTGATTCAGCATGACCAAAAAATTTTACCCTAACTCTTTCCCTCTCATCCTCTTGACGCTATATTTAGCTAACCTGTGAACTTTCGCAACAACAAGCACGTCATCGATTCACACTTTTCCTCTCTAACCTATTCAGCTTGCTGTCTGAAGTAGCTAGTTTTAATGATCCTTTCCTCTACTCTCAAAATCTAATCCATTTGTGACAAGCATAGATTCTTTAGCTGGACCATATAGTGAACAATCTAATCGTATCCTTATGTTCGTTTATATTCTATTCTATTCTATTATTTATAATATATTATATATAATTATAAATTTTTTTTTTTATATAAAAAACCCTTCTATTAATTGTATAAAGTATTGTAGACATGTATCTACGGTATATATATAATACCTTATTTTTATATTATATAAAAAAAGATTTCAGTAAATATATATATATTAAATATTAATATATATATATATATATAATATATATATCATATATATATATTATAATATTTATATAATACATACATTAATATAAATATATGATATATAAATTTTATATTCATTAATTAATTAATATTAATTATATAATAATTAATATATATATATATATATATATAATTATATATATATATATATATATTATAATATATATTAATTTATATATATATATATATTATATTAATATATTATATTATCATATATTATTACCAATTAATTATAGAGGTTAATTATTTTTACTTAACAAACTATTAGTCCAATTTTACTTTCATATCATATAATAACTTCAGCCAAATTTTCAATCTGCTGTATTATAGTTATATTCCTTCAAAACTGGTCCTCTCTCTAATGAGCAAGACGGTTAGTTATATTTTACATAAGTACTGAGATAATATCTATGTTTGAGTAATGTACCTTATTATGTCCCTCATTTCTCAGTAAACAATAACTTTTCGTCACTAATTTCTTTTATAAATCTTTTTAGATTATCAATCCACTTCATCATCACATATAATCTTTCTATTAGCCTTATATGTTTTAGGGAGATGAGCCACATATTCTCATCTAAATCATCTAATTCCTCCATTTCATTTCATTGCGTCAATTACTGAGCGACAATGACATTTTTTAATACGCCACATCCAAACCTCTACTTAAACATACTAGAATGTCTCGTGTGAGCGAACTTATTGCAGCACCACTTTATTCTCCCAGTGTAATATACTTTTTATCTATTTAAATCTCTACTTGATGATTCTCAACTGTATAAATTGACTTCTCGAATTAATCAATTAACTATTAATTCTCACTATCATTCTAATTATTATTAATATGATTAATGCACATATATTATTATTATTAATATTATTATGAGAGTTTTTATTTCCAAAGTTATTAATTCACTGAAATTTTACTTTATATTCATATTATATATTATTATTATATCTTAGTTAAATTCTTTTTTAGAATTATTATATTATCAATCTAAAATTTCTTGAATTAAAGTTTTATTGGATTTATTTATAATATTATTATGAAAACATGCGAACTTTATACTCTAGAAAATCAACCTATCGTGACAATCTACAAATTACCCTTAACAAACAGCAGGCCATAAGCTACATCAACATCGATCAGCTGACGTTATTATAGAGTATACAGAGATTGTCGAACTTCGTGCGCTGAAAATTTTTAGTCAATGTGTATTAAATAATAAAACTTAACAAACTGTCCTATCTTAATTATGCGTAACAAGTTGTCTAGGCTCAGGTTTAAACTCTCGCATAATAATATCGATTAGTCGAGATTATAATTCAGAGTCGTAGTTTTTGAATTGAAGATATTTGTACGACAAGCTCACTTAATCCTTCCTCCACTTTCTTATTTCAAGGTCTCTCTCTCTCCTCTCTCTCTCTCTCGCTCATGCTTCTCTCTTCTCTTTTTTGCATTCTCTCTCTCCATCTCCTCTCTCTCTCATCTCTCCTCTCTCTCTCTCTCCTACCTCCCACTCAAGAGCCACCCATCTCATCAAATTTATCAACAATACACCGAAACCCTCTATCTAGATTTATCGTTGAACCTCAAACAACTCTATACGACATTCCCATTAACTCTCAAACTGCTACTTCAGTCTGCCACACTCTCTTTGCATTCCCTTTCTATGCACTCTCTCTCTCTCCTCTCGTGCTACTCTCCATAATAATACTCATCATACATACTCATTCACATACATATAATATAAAAATATATCAAATTAATAATAATAATAATAATAAAATAATAAAATAATGATAATTAATAATAAATAATAATATAAATAATAATAATATAATATAAATAATTAATAATTAAATAATATAATATAAAAATAAATAAAATATAAAATTAATAATTAATAATTAATAATAATAATAATTAAATAATAATATAATAAAATAATAATAAATAATAATAATAATAATTATAATATATAAAAATAAATAATATATAATAATTTCATAATAACTAAAAAACAATATACAATATACAAATTACAACACAAAACACTCGTACTCATTTCACTTTGGCACCGCACGATACAGCCCTCATAATAATAATATAATTAATAATAATAATAATACATAACAATAATAATAATTAATAATAATAATAATTAATAATAATATATAATAAATATAATAATAAAATAATAATAATAATAATTAATAATAATAATAAAATAATAATATTAATAATTAATAATAATACAAATAAACAATAACAATAAACAATAACAATAACAAAACAATAACTCTAATAAAATAATAATAATAATATTAATAATAAATATATAATAATAATAATTATAATATAAAAATAGGATGAAGATCATTACTTCTTTACTAATTATCTATCTTCATCTATATTTTAAATTTTTAATTAATATAATTTTTTATTATATTATGTTCGCATATAAAAATGTATATATATTATTTAAATAATACTCAAAGAATAAAATTATTATTACTCATTTTATATATTTTTTTTATAGTTTTTCTAGCAAATTATTACATTTCATTATACATATATTTAAATACTTAATATTTGCTTAATTAACTTTTTAAAAATTTAATCTACATGTCTAAATAAAAATACATACATACTTACCTACATACATACATACATACTATCATATATTTATTAACATTCTTTTTTATTAATTTAATTTATTTTTTTTTATATTCTTCCTTTACAAATTGACACACCTTTTTCAACAGATATTTTATAGTATAAAAAATAATAATAATTTAAATTAATAAATTTAATAAATAATAATAATAATAATATATAATTATTAATTAATACAATAATATATAATAATAAAATAATAATAATAAATAATATCATATATAAATAATAATAATAAAAAATAATTAATTAATAAATAATTAATAATATATAAATAATAAATAAAAACTTTATGAACAGTTAAAATATTAATTATTATTTGTTTTTACTCTTCATTATCTTCTTATTGGTTGCTCTTTGAAATGACTGAAAAATACTCACGATTTTTCAGAAGTAGTTTTACTCTATTACGCAGACATAGGTTAAAGTCCTTGGCACTTATCATACATATCAAAGGACAGAGTAAATTTCGGCCATGATGACTACATATAATTGAACTTCCTCACGATAGAACAGAAGAGATGATGAGAAGAGGAGAAATTATTTTGAAGTATTGAGTATGCAGATGAGATCTGTAACCTGATCGATGATTAATTTGATATCGCTGTCCACAGACGAGAGACCGATGCCTTCGACATCCATGAGAGAGAGCGCGATGAGAGAGAGAGATATAACGAAAACAACATGAAGATTACGAGGCGGATAAGAAACATGGAATATGAGTAGAAGACAAACGGTATAAATTTAGGCAGTCGAACAGATGAGAGATTAGACAAAAAAATAAGCAGGAGCCTAACGAAAAAAAAAAGTCAAGCTCGAACCACTATAAAACCAAAAATTTTCCTTTACAATAGCACAATACAGACAGGCAATGAATTAAATAGTATATTTAATATAACAATTTTGACTCTTCGACCTATAATTATCATATTAGTATCATTAATATATATATATATAATTAATATTATTAATATATATATATATAGATAATATATATTATATATAATATATATAATATATATATATAATATATATATATTTATATATTTATTTAATATAAATATATATATTATAGATGAGAACGAAGTAAGGAGAGTAAAGTTACCTACTAACTGTGAAGCATGAGTAGGAAACAGAAGCAGACACGGAAAAGAGAGAAATTATAACTAAGAAAAACATGGACAGAACGTTCAGAGATCCCCCGACATGGAATAACTAAGATGTCGGAGGAAAACACAATGCAAAACATATCAATCACTATCTGTTTCTAATTTATATATTAATTAATAATATATATAATATATTTAATATATATTAATTAATTATATGATTAATATAATATAATATATATATATAACTATATATAATATAATAGTAATATAATATATTATATATATATATTATATAATATATATTAATTAGTATTATAAGATATATATATATATAATATTATTATATATATATATAATGTATATATTAATATATATATAAATATATATATTATTAATATATATATATTAAGAATTTATATAATATTAATAATATATAATATATTATATATAATAATATATACTTAATATAATATTAATAAATATAATATATTATAATATTATATATATATATTTATTATAAATAATAAAGTAAATTATATATAATATATATATATATCCAATATATATATTATATATATATAATCTTTATATATTAATATATATATATACTATATATAATATATAATATATATTTAATATATATATATTATAATATATATATATATATATATAATATAATATATATATATATTAATATATATAATGATATTATATCCATATATATATATTAATATATATATATATATAAATATATTAATATATAATAATGTAATAATATATATTATTAATTATAATATTATATATAATAATTATATTAATATATATTTATTAATTTATATATATATATAATTATATATATATATATAATATATATATATATATATATATTAATATATAGTATATATATATATATTTAATATATTAATTATATATATATATATTATATTATATATATATTAGTTAAATATAATGTTAATATAGTTAATATATATTTATAATATATAATAATTAATATAATATATAATATATTAATAATATATATATTATAATATTAATTAATATAATATATAATAATATATATATATATATATATATATTATATATAATATATTAATATATATATATATATATAATATATATATAATAATAACATATATATATATAATTATATAAATATAATATAATTTATATAATTATATATTATATTAATATATATTAATATTATAATTATATATATATTAATTATATCAGTGTTAGCTATATATAGACGACTATATCATACAGTGAACTTATTTTATTACTGACTCTATAGTATAATATATATATATATATCTCTCTCTATATCTACTCTCTCTTAAATTTACATACTTCAATCTCTCTTACTATCTCTTCTACACTCTCTCTCTTCAACTTCTTCTACTCTCATTAAACTTCTCTGCTCTTCTTACTCTCTCTTCTTACTTTCTCTTAGAAAATATATAATTAATATTTTATAAATATTTTATTTTTTTTAAATCCCTACTTTTAACATTTCCCTAATAGCTTTTTCTATAATGGATTTCAATTTTTAAATCCAACAAGATATATATATTAATATTATATATATATTATATTAATATTATATATAGATATATAATAATAATTATATATATATATAAATTATATATATATATATATATTATTATAATTAATATATAATTATCAGAGGCAGACTTAATATAATATATATTTGAGTATATACTTATGAGTAGTTGGCTCCCATTTAAAACCATTTTACTTTATTTTAAATTACGTTTTATCTATGATATTAATTCTTATCGAAACTTAAAAACTGTAACGAAATATCTTTTTTTCTTCTATAATTATAAATAATATTTTTATTAGTAATATTATTTTATATATTTATGGTTATTTAATAAGTATATTTTGTTGTTATATAAAATACTATTAGTTTATTAATGTATATAAGATTTAAACTATTAGATGTTTATAAATAATTTTGAGACTCTATAATTTACACAATAATACGATATCCGCCAAATTGCTTTATGGGTCACACGTATAATTAGTGCTTAATTTTATATATCTGTAGTTCGAAAGCGTTATTTAATAGCGGCTATTTTTCCTTTTCCTTCAAATATTTTGGCATAATCTTATTATATTTTTTTATATTGAGTATATTAATTTTCAACTATATTTAGGCTAACCACTTTCGCAAAATATAAAAATATGAGAAATCATTAGTATATAATATGATATAAACATTTTGAAATTTGCACAAAAATAGATTAGTTATCTATAATTAGTCAACTCTCGACTCTGGATATAACGAAGTATAGCTAACAGATGTACAGTGAGTCGCTTGATTATATATATATATTATATATATCAGAGGCTACTATCCTGCACTCGTGTATATCTACTCGTGCTCTAAGGCACGAGTATTTAAATATTTATATAGTAAAATATATAATAATATATAACATCTTATATTATAATATTTTAGCATAAATATTATAATTCTATAAATTGGTTGCATTTAAATATTTTCTTTATTTATATGTTTTGAAATTTATTACTAATAATAGAATATATAAAAGATTATATGCAAAATTAAAAACAAAATATAAATATTAACCCCTATTAAATATAAACGAGCTTTTATAACCATTAAAATGGTCGTGACAGTCTCATATAGCCATCAAATATCATGAATTAGGCTAGGGGATTGGACCGTTTGTCTGTAATTTATCTGAATGATAGTCAGAGTTACAAAAATTGATTTCTAAATACTTGATTATAATATTAAATATTGATATATTATAATTATACTTATAATAAATATAAATTAAAATATTATAATTTATATATATTAACATAAATATAATATTTAATATATATAATATCTCAAATTAAAATAATTAATTAAAAATTACTAAAATACCTTAACAATAATGGAAGGAAAATTATTATAATAATAATAGTTTATTATATAAAATATATATAATCTATATTAAAACTAATATTTATAACAATCATTTAAATCTTTAACCTCTGAGAATATACACCAAAGAAATAATGTATTAACATAAAAACGTTTTACAGTAGGAAAATTCTTCAAAGGATGTTATAATAATATGTTATAATATTAATGTGTATGTATTGTATATGCATATATGTATGTATTATTGGTTTATTTAATATTTGTATTTGTGGATGCTTTATGAATAATAATAATATATGAGTTGAGGGGTGGCAGTATATAGGATAGGTTGTTAGAAAATGAGAGAATGATAAGATGAGTGCTAGGGTTTGCTTGTACCTTTTAAAAATGGGTTGAGTAGGTAGGCATACGAGTAGAAATGATTTGAGTATTTATATATATATATATATATATAATATATATATATAATAGGTAATCTATGAATAGAATAGTTTGATAATGTGATTTTAGGTTAAGATAGTTTTTGGTACATAGGTGTGATGTGTGTATTTATTAAAGCAGAGGGGTCTGCCAATATATGTAGATAAGAGTATAATGTGTAATATGTAGTGAGTTGAAGTAGGAGTGAGTCTGTGAGAAGGTTATTGAGGTCATGATAGATGGTGAGCAACTGGTACAACAAGTATCCGAGTTTAAATATTACAAATATATTATTTATGTAGATTAAAAAAACAAATAATGGTATAATGATGCAGAATATAATGTAGTATGGAATAAGGTTGAGGGAAAGGTAGTAAGATTACATGATATAGGTCAAGTTTAAATCCTTTGTGGATTAGAGTAAAGGACTAGTCTCAGTGCGCTCGGTATTTTGCTAATGGGGGTATATGTATTTTATACCTTAGGTGATATATGTACATATTTGAGTGTAGAATCATTTATTGTATCTGTGAGAATAATGAGTATTAGAATCTAAATAAGTGATAATTATAAATGTGTTTCATATAATGTAAATCAATTAATTAGTATTATATATACTATATATATTATATATAGGTGAGTTGTAGTTAGGAGTGTTAGGTATTAGAAGAATTAATAAAATGAGGAAGTAATAATGCATGTGTGTGTATGTGTATTTATGTATGTAGTAATAGAGGGTACTATAAAAATAAGAGAATATAACCCGGAGTACATTGAGACGTACCATATGGTTATATTAAATAGGTAATGTGAGGATAGAAGTGATCGTGAATATGTTTTAAGTGTGGATGTAAATAGTAGGGAGGTGGTTGGGGAATCGACCGCTGTGAGTAATAAGTACCGTGAAAGAGAAGGGGATTAGGTAATAGTTTAGTAATAAAGGGAATATATATATATGCACTGTGATAGAGAGAAGTGTATGTGTGATTTAGTTTAGAGACTGACAGATAATGAGTAAAGCTGAGTGCTTATAAATAAGCGAATGAAATGGTATAAGGATATTTTGTAGAGTAGTCATAGGTATAGGTATTAGTAAGTTATTGAGCTTGGGCTTTTACCAGTGGATGAACCCCATATGACGATGATATACTACTAGAGTGGAGGTCTAAGTGTAATTTATATGTAAAGCAATAAAGTTACTATTACAAGGTTGAAACTCATCAATAAAATCTGGACATATAGTCACTCTCTTCTATCCACATTTTTACTATTTACTCCTAATCAACCTCACAATTATTCTACTGTTATTTGATTAATATATCATACTGAAACATTCTATTCGGTAGTATGATATAAAATAATTTCATAGTCCAGATATTTTACTACTTTGTAACCCATATTAAAATAATCGTATTTCTAATATGTTAGTAAACCTATGTGATGAGACACAATAGTTGAAGTACGATATAAGTAATGTCCAATGAGATAAAATATACAAGAGATATGTTCCTAGATAACTAATAATTATTCGTAGTACTTGAATAGATAAGTTTCAGAGCGAACTTGTATCTCCATAATTGCTTTTCGTCTACATTCTTTTCTTCTCGTGTATTATAAAATTAATTTCTTCTCTTCTCAAGTTATTTTCATATGCCTTAGTTCAACATATCCTATTAAGTAAACTATTTTATAAATATATATATAATAATCAGAAAAACTTTAGTGTACTATTATCTTCCAATAAATCTATCCCGCTGATTTCATATATCTCAAACATATACATTAAATACGAAGGAGATGAGAGTAACAGTGTGAGAGGAGGTGAGATAGAAAGAGATGATTCACATACAGAAAAAGCGACTGTAATCCAGAGAGAAGTGAAAATTATGTATGAAGAGAATATTTGAAAATTTGTAACCAACGCACTTATGTGTGTATTTCTGGTACCCACCTGTTAAAAGCTTGTTCGTAATAAAATAAAAGGTTTATTGTACTTATTCAAATCAAATATGTATAATATGTATATAAATTACAGAGTTGAGAGGAAAATAAATATATTTCATCTTGATTCGAAGACATTTTGAAATAGCACTCTATGATGAGGTAGATGCTGCAGCAATGAATATTTTTATTACATATACCTGCTATATTCAAATATTAAACTGAATTTAGTATTTTAATATTAAAGAAAGGCATTTTACGCCAAAATTATTCAAATCAGCGTAGAGGTCTTTTGTAAGTTGTGAAGCCTCAATCCCGGAACCATGCTTGGGCTAGTACCGTATATATAACCATGATAGATGAGAACAATTTATATTGGCTAGAAGGCGTAGATTGTTTGTTCTTTATTAGCAGTGATTCACTTTTAGAGGTTACTCTAATTAGATACCATAAATGTTCTAGGAGACTTCCTCTAAAACATTTTTATTGATTGGCCTGCATGTTTATTTCCCATGGGAAGCTGTGGGAAACTACTGGTGAATTAGTTTATTGAGTGTTGTAGGAAGATATATGCTGGTATTTTTGTTAAAAGAGTGTGCCGAGTGACTGAAGGACTGATTGTTAAGAACAAGGTGCATTTAGAAGTGGTAGAGGATGTTTAGATCAAATCTTGATTTTGAAACAAATGAGAGAGAAGAATATATCGTATTTAGGCTTTATGGACTTGCAACTGGCGTATGACAGGATTAATAGGGAAGCTCAGTGGCAAGTGTTAGTGATATTTGGTGTTGGTGGTAGGTTTCGGAATGGAATCAAAAGTATGTATATTGATAGTAAAACCTGTGCAAAAATAAATGGAATTGAGGCTGAATGGTTTAATATTAATAGTGGAGTGAGGCATGTATGTGTTATGTCTCCTTGGCTATTAAATTTCTATATGGATTGGGTGATGAAAGAATTTAAGGTAGGGGGGTTAAGGGAAGGTGTTAGACTGATGGAGAATGGAAGAGAGTGAAATGTGCCATGCTTATTGTTCTCTGATTTTTTGG
>JABUQX010019568.1:10000-20367 GCA_015478945.1 Trachelipus rathkii | reverse complement strand
AAATATATAATATATATATATTCTATAATTATATTATAATATATATAGTATATATATATTACTATACTATATTATATATATATCTATATAATATATAAATATATATATATAAATATATATACTATATATATATATAATACTATATATATATACTATACTATATATAATATATATATATATACTATATTGATTATCTTACTACTATATATAATATATATATATATATATGTATTATATAATATATACAACCAATTTTGCTTTATGGTATTGTATACATTTTTTCCCAGTGCCTAATGCGTTCGACTTTCTGTTATGCTTCATATCCACACTCATCCCTTCCAGACAACATATCAAATAACACCAACTTATATCACACCTCTCTATCTAGACAAAACAATCTGCAGACATCCCCTATCCCTTATATCCATACAGTGATAGGGCGAAAAAAATTCGCCCAACAATCGTATGTCCTTGCGTGGTCGTAGAAGGCACTAAGGCGGTGTAGTTAGGTTGGCTGCCTACTACCTCTTATCTTTTGCCAGGAATGTTCAATAGCCTCGGAGAAGGTCGTTGATCGCAGTAAGCGCCCTTCTATTCTTCGGGCGAAAATGTATGAATCGTATCTGTATAAGAAATGTCAGAGGAATGAAGGAATAAATGTTGAGGAGGAGAGGTGATGGATGTATTTAGAAAGGGGCAAATTTGAGATTTGCTCGCTGTGACTGAACAAAGATGGAAAAGAAACGGTGAAAATGGGTGGTTTGGTGTGGTCTGAAATGTGTTTGTGTTGCTGTGGAAAGGATTGATGCTGGGGGGAATAGAAGGAGGATTTTGCCCAATTCTGATGAGGAGTTTTGTTTAGAGAGCTATGTTAGATGCGTGTGTGAAAGTACTAGGAAGTCTAAAGGTTAAAATTAAGGTTCTGAACTCAAGCGTCAAAATTTCACTGTGTGGGTTGCGACATTGATCCATCTGGGGCATCCATTCGGTAACTAGCTTGAAAAGAGTTTTACGATTTTCTGGGTAATTTCTGGAATGATGTTTTGGATGGGGAAATAGGAGATTCAGTTCATTTGCCACATATCTGCCCATTCAATGATTTTTTTTTTTTTTTTCAGTTTGTTGATCAGGAAAATGGTTCCCACATTTCAGAGGGGAGTATACTCGCAAAAGTTCACCCTTCTAGCGCAAAATTACGCATATGAGCACAGACGCAGGCTTTAAGTGAGAGAGATTAAATTCAGTAGGGGAAATACAGAAGAGGGAAGAGAATTCCACAAAACAGAGGTGTGGGAAAGAAGGAAGGACCACAGCAAACTAGCCTGGAGTTACCAATTGGTCGAACACAAATATACTCGTGCGCAAGGATACAAGCACCTATTGTGACTACGAAGGTCGTCGTAAAGGATGGTCGTACGCGAGTGATAAGTATCCTCGACTCGAGCACTTGCCGCTGCGTTACCTATATACAGGATAGAGATAAAGCACCAACATTCTGCCTCGCAAAGATAGAGGGTCAAGTGAACTGGGAAAGTACAGAACCAGCTTTCTGTTATAAGCCTTTTTGCCCGTTGACTCGAACCTAAAATCTAAAAGTCGGCGGATGAAACACAGCCCCCCCCCCCCCCCCCATATAATGAGAGCAGTAGTATACTCCAGTACATGGGCGATGGGAGACCTTTTATAGCGGAGGAATCAAACATGAGGAAAGGGGAAAGTCTCACCAGGGTCTACAACAGGAGGAACTTCCAGTCTTTTGAGGCCGCCCTAGCAATTGTTGTGATGTGAGGTTTTCCAAGACATTTTTTTATTCATGTTAAGGCCAAGGATGTTGAATATTGTCAATAACAGGAGAAGACGGACAGAAACCGTCTCGAAAGAGAAGGAGAAAGGAAAGTTGTTAGAAGGTCATTTTTTGGAGAGAAGGGATGATGAAAAGTGAAGTTTTAAAGAATTGAATTCACAAAGTTATTTCTACCATCAGAGAGAATAAAATCGGAAAGATTAGACGAAGAGCGCAATTCCAGGAAGTAAAATGTGGGAGTTAGAATTGATTATGAGGTTAAAAGAATGAAGGGTCGAGTCGTCATCGGTAAATACAAGTGGATAGAGTTAGAGGTACAGGTGAGATGAAGATCATAAATGAAAAGTAGGAGATAAGACAGAAACCCTGAAGGAACAACACTATTGACAGAAAAGAGAAGTCAGCCCCAGTCGCCTAATCAACAACAGCCGATATTGAGCTATTTGAAAGAAAACTGGACATAAAGTAAGCAAAGAGAAGGAGGGAAACCCAAAGGATGGGGAGCTTTGGAGAGCAGTGACGCGTGCCATACTCGGTTCAAATTTTAGATATGTCAAAGGCGCCAACCACCCAAGTCTCCCGTTAGTTCCTAAGAGCGGAAAAACCATTAAATTTGCGTTAGGATAGGATTGTATACGCCAGTAGAACTTCGTGCAAACGAGAGCCGTACATGGAGCGATCGAGGAGGTTTTTTCAGATGATCTAGAGAAGTGAGTGAGAAGGGTTTTCCAAAGATCTTAGATAGAATACCAAGTGAGAGCTACAGGGGCGATAGTTGAGGATTCAGGAGCGGCTTCCTTTTTTTTTGTTTTTTTTTTTTCGGAATATGTTGGAATGTGAGAGCTTCCAACACTGAGGGAAATGCTAGTATTGAGACAGGGAGAATATAATTGGAGCAGAGGGCCCGAATGAAGATGTAGCGCTTTTCAGTTGGAGGAATAGAGCAACACACATGATCAGAATCGAATCAAGAGGAGAAGGCAGATTTACAGAAAGAAGTTGCTAGAGATGAAAGAATTGTCAGTAGGAGAGAACCAAGGAGGTTAGCTCACTTTCCTTTGATGAAAGCCAGCTTTTGCTCGTCGAAGAGTATCCCTGCAACGATTTCTAGCGAATGAAAAAATTAGCGAGTGACATAGCGAGAACAGAATTTAAATTTTTTACACACCCAGATAGGCCACTGTCTTTAGCCTAATAGCCAGAGAATAAGCACGATCGAAAACCATGGGATTATCAAGAAAGAAGAAAAGAATTTAGTTTAGAAGAGGAATGAGGAAAAGAAAATTTAGCGAAGAAGGAATGAACCTGCTACATCCCATCAACGATTACAGCTCACTCCTTATCTTTTAAATCTGTATACATCCAATCATGTATTCCTTATTAAGGTAGCCAATTTGCTTTCACTCTGCCAAAACCTTGGAAAACCTTACGATTTTTAAAGGGTCCCTGGTCTCAAATATTTAACAGTTATGAGGAACAGGCCAGCTTGACTCTAAGAAATCGTTCGCGACCACAAAAACATGTCTCTCATTTCCATTAATAAATACTTTTCATTCTCATTATTAACTATTATTTTTATGGTTAATTATTACTATCATTTATTTATTGTTATTATTAATATATTTATTATTATTATATATTATTATACTATTATTTATTATTATTGCTTATTGTTATTTGTTATTATATTTATTGATTATTATTATTAGACTTAAGGAATCAAAATTTTGATCGCTAAAATAATTTTGGGAGGTTGAACCCCCTGACCAGGACCCTCCTGTTCACAGCCTTTTATATATATTATATATATATATATATATAATATATATATATATATATATATAATATAAATAATATATATATATATATATATATATTAATATAGATAGTAGTAATATAATAATATATATATATAAATATATACTATATTATATATATATATATATTTATAATATATAATACATACATAAAATATTATATATATATATATAATTAATATATATATATATATATTATATATTAAATTATTATTATAATTTAATATATTATTATATATATATATATTATATATATATATATATATATATTATAATATAATATATATATATATATATATATATATATATAATATATATATATATTAGAGAGCGAGAGAGAGAGAGGGAGAGTAGAGAGAGAGAGGAGAGAGAGAGAGAGGATGAGAGAGAGAAGAGAGAGAGATGGAGAGAGAGAGAGAAATTTTTAAAAGTTTTTTTTAATTAATATTCGTCATTCGTCATTCGTCATCGTCGATCGGCCAAAAAATTTGCTCTAATCGTCCATCGTTTGTCTCGTCCATCGGCAAAACATTTGCCTAATCGTCCATCGTCATCGGCAAAAACTTTTTCATAATCGTGCCCATCACTAATATATACTAATATATATATATATATATATATATATATATAGATATATATATATAATATATATATATATATATATAATACTATAGTATATATATAATATATATTATAATTTATATATATATATATATATATATATATATATATAATATTATTATATATATATCAGGGATGGGAGCAGGTTAACTATTCTTCCGGTTTCAACTTCGAGTTCGTGCATCTAAGCATTATTAAAATTACCGGTCTCCGACTCCGGCGCCGGCTCTGACTTTGGTCCTCATGCTCAAGCTCCGACTCGGGCTCCGGCTCCATCATTTTAAAAATTTAACGCGGCTCCGACTCCGGCTCCGGGCATTTTTATAAAAATTGTTCGGCGTCCGACTCCGCTCCGGCCTCCGGACCCACGTTTTATAATTCCTTCGCCATTTACAGTCATGAAATCATTAATTGGATACAAAATTTTTGACGGATTATGTATGAAAATTAAATGTTTGTAAGAACATCCGTTTACTTAAACTAGAATTTAAAACTTATGAAAATATTTTTTATAGAAAATAAGAATTTAAAGAAATACAGAAAAAGAATCAGTCACTTTCTTCCTAAATTTTTATATAATTCCTCTTTGAACGATGAACTGCCTGTAAAGTTACGTAATTATAATTTATTATTTTTTTTTTCCTAAAAAGAATAAAAATTCTATTTAGATTCATCCAAAGTTTAAACTAATTTCCTCGTTGAACTCCACATTTGAGCCTGAACATATATAACATAATTTTATTCAAAAAGATTTTATAATAATATATATATATACTATATAATTATTATATATATATATAATATAATATATATATATATATATATATATATATATATATTATAATATATATATAATATTATATACTATATAATATATATATATAATAATATATATATATACATATAATTATATATATAATGATATTATATATATAAATATATATATATATATATAATATATATATATATATATATAATATATATATATATATATATAATATTATATATATATATATGAATATATATTATTATAATATATATATCACTATATATATATATATATATATATAAATATAAAATATATATATTATATATAATATTATATATATAATACTATATAAATATATATATATATATATATATATATATATATATAATAATTCACTTTTCTTCCTACTTTTTAAAATAAATCCATATTTCCCACTCTGCAAACTGTTCGAATATGTAATGTATATAATATTATTCAGAAACAATTGTCTTAAAAATAAAAACCGATCAATAAAATCCTCCTTCTTTAACGAATATGTCCTTTAGATCCGTTTTTAATTATTTTTTAAAGCAGAAGAAAATAAGCTCTCAACATTCACTTGAATTGGAGGCATAGCGGCAAGATTTCAGGGGCATCTTGCAAAATTTTAGGATAGCCAGTTGATTGCCTCTTTTTTGAACTGATAACTTTGATTCTTCGGTCGATTTTCCAATTATTCCATCTACTTGACTATATGGAATTCTACCCTTTATATTTTTCTAGAAGATATTTAGTTTGAATGTCTTTTAAGTAGATTGTCTTTTTAGTTTTTTCAATCGCTTTTCTGCATGCTCCAATTTCCCATTTTATCTGGCAAATGTGACTTCTTCATCTTCATCTGGACAAAATTCTCTACAAGGAGGATCCTGAAACTGCGTAACTATCTGAACTCCGGCCAAATTCTGTCGATATAGCGTTAATTTCATTTAAGTCCTAGTTCGCAGAAGAACACTCCTAGCTTTTTAAATAGCACGATCTGTGGGCAGTTCTGGAAGATCTAAACAAAGATTGTCGACAAAAAATATTTTAATTTTTCAGTTAACATTCTTTCCCTTCTTTTCATGGAATTTATTTTGTGATTTGCTAAGATCCGTTCTCTATAAAAAAATTTCCTGCAGTCATTTCTTCTTGATGAATATTTTTTGTTGTTGTAAAGTATGCTGTTTAAGAATGTCTTCGAGTGTTCGATTTGTTCCCACCTGACTGTCGGAGAGAGAAGAGAAAGTTCAGAAATAGTTACGCGGCAGACATGCATACATACGAAATTAACCTATCAGTTCCATAAGACATGTAATTAAGTCATAAGACATGTACTATAATTAATAGACATGTACTCCAGCCATAAGATATGCAGTAAAGCACAAGTTTGATACTTCATAGTCAAAAAACAGATTACAGTTGATGCGGGTACTTGCTGCTTTGCTATTGTCTGGCTCTGCGTATAAAGATTTCTGTATGAGTATTGGTTGGAGACCACACGCACTTCTAACTGTAAAGTATGGACTTCCAAATCTCATGTGTGCAATGTTAAACGTTATCGGGAAATAGTCTTTCATAGTGTTTATCAAGTTCATTCTGAAAACAACTATTAGTTCTTCGTTTTGACATTCAAAAAAATCAGTATCACATTTACCAATTTCCCATTCCTCACCCTCATTGTCCCTATTTAATTTTCATCGTACTGATCATGTTATGCGTTATCCGTAACTAAGGCTAATTACTTGTCGCTTGTTATTTCGAATTCTTTTCAAGATGTCAGTAACAAATTCTTGATATATTGCGCTGAAATGTTAGTCATTTTTTCTTTTTACTGCTAACGTTTTTAGAAATATTGTTTACTTCCGTCCACATATAAATAAATTATAGAAAAAATAATTAGCTTTGACCCATGTGTAAGTAACAGTCCATTTTTTAAAGCACAAAGCGTCCCTTATAGGCAATTTTTTAAGCTTATTTTTTTGTGTATTTTTTTTTAAAAACTATTTTACAAATATTTTCCAGTCTAAAGGGACTTCCAGTTTCTAAGCCATGTCTCCCCACAGTGCTTTAACTTGGTTATTCAAAGAAAAACTAATGGGTCACTATCTTTAACAAACATTATAATCAATAGTATTTTAAATTTTTCACTTAACATAGACAGAAAAAGTTAGTTTATGGCAACTGAAAAGTTTCCACTTAGTCTCAGTTTTTGAAATTAAAAGTTTCTCCTGATTACCTTAGCTTCACCTTTCTTTTAAACAATTGCAGCAATGTCTGGATGATAGCGTTTAAATTGTCGCATTTATTTAAGGATCCAATAGATGTGATGTTGACCCCATGAGTAACTGGTAGTTAGGTAGACTATTTTGTGCATGATCGAACTGACTGTTCCCATCAACTGTGTTAACTATTTCATGTTGACCAATGAAAGTATTTTATCATTCAGAGTGAGTAATATATTCAAATACATGAGGTGTTTTCGATTTTAGTTGACACAATATTTTTCTAAGGATATTAAACTTAATTAATTAAAGTTATCATATAGAAGTACCGAACCTTTTTTATTATTGAATAATAAAATAAATAAATACCAAATTCTGGAAAAAAGGTATATATATATATATATAGTATTATATATATATATATATATATATATATATATATATATATATATATAATATAATATATATATATAGATAATATAATATATATATATATATATGTATATATATATATAGATATATATATATATATATATATATATATATATATATATATTATTATATATATATATATATATATATATATATATATATAATATTATATTATATATATATAATATATATATATATATAACACCTTGCAGTATAAAATTAATTAATTACTTAATTTATTTATTGCAGGAGGCCGGAGCAGCCTCTTTTTTTGCGGCCTCCGACTCCGGCTCCGCTCCCCCTAAAATTTCGCCTCCGACTCCGGCTCCGGCTCCAGATCACCCCAAAATTTTCGCCTCCGGCTCCGGCATCCAGTCCCTCAAAAAGTTTCGCCTCCGGCTCCGGCTCCACCCAAAAACCTTGCGCTCCGCGGCTCGGCTCCCGACTCCGACTTCGCAGCCCTGATATATATATATATATTAGTAATATATATATATAATATAGGATATATTAATATATATATATATATATATATATATATATATAATATATTATTTAATATATTATTATTATTATTATTATTATATTATATTATTATTATTATTATTATTATTATTATTATTATGCTATAAAAATATTTTCCTAAAGTTCACTTGAAATGTAAATAAAATAAAAATAAATAAAAAAACTACTCTTCAGATCAGGATTGGCCGAGGCACCGAGTGCGGTGCGGTGCGGTGCGCTCATTTTGTTGCGACGCGGTGCGGCACACAAATTTCAGTGTTCTGGTGCGATGTGGTGAAAGGTTCGGTGTGGTGCAACAAAAATCACTTTTGGTGCTTAGTGCGGTGTGGAAAATTCGGGTGCTCGGCAAACACTATTTCAGATTTTTACATTTTTTAACATTAAATATTTTTGATCATCAATTATATGAAATTATGTGCAATCTTAGAGCCTGTGCCAGACATGTTAAAAAAAGATGCCGATCAAGACGAAAGGTGTTTCCAGCCCCGCATTCCAGATAAGCTCCAATATAATCTTTATAGAATTCATAGTTCTTATAAGGAAGTTATTTCAAAAATTTAGTTCCTAAATATATGAGCAAGTATCTATTAATCCAACATTCCAAACACCATTGCGGAATCGCGAAGTACTTTATAAGAATCTCTTATTGAGAAACAAATGCAATTACGATAAAAAAAATTGCCTGACTCAAAGATTTTTTTGATTTTCCTCTTAAGAGACGAGATATTTACATGAACTCGCACATCTACACACACAAAAACACAATAAATAAATAAATAAACTTGATGTTTTATTTTCAATTCAAAAATCTCGAAACAAGAAAAATTTAAATAGGGAATAAAAGAGTCAATAAATAAATTTTTAACAAAATATAAAAAAAATAAAATCAATAACAGCCGTTTTCTTTCATCCAGCAAATTTTAACAACGAAACTGAAAAAAATAAAAATAAAAATGTATCCGTGAAAATATTAGAAAATTGTTATATAAAAGAAAATTGTTAAATTCTTAAAATATAACACTAACTAAGAAAAATGATTAAAACAGTTCGATCTAAAAAAAAAAAAAAAAAAATATATATATATATATATATATATATATATATATATATATATATATATATATATATATATATATATATATATATATATATATATATATATATATATATATATATATATATATATATATATATATATATCCTATTCTGTTTTACGACTCTGTCAGTTTTTTTTTTTTTTTTTTTTTTAATATATTGCTACTATATGATATTAACAATGAATTTCAGTGGTAACGGACATGATTCAAAAGTTCGAAATATTTTAAATAATTTTTTAAAAATCACATTTATGTTAAATATTTTTTCAAAAATGAAATATCTCGAAAAGTACGACACTTACAGAAAACCAATTACATATTTGGAATCAGCGTATAAAGCTTATTACAAAAAACAAAATTATATATATATTGGCTCGAGCCGACGGGGGACAGAGGGGGGGACGTTTTCCCATACCCCGTAGGAGGAGGGGCGGAGGAACCCCCGCGACACCCAAATACCAAAGTGCGGGGTTCCGGAGACCCTCCCCGGAGGGGGGGAAATAGTCCTACCCTGTCGTTCCCCGGAAGGCCGAGAGACCCCGACTCCTGCCATCTTTGTGGTTTACCCTTGGGTATTCCTTTAGTTTGAAAAACACCCAAAAAAAAATAAAAACAAAATATTACTAAAAAATTATTTTTTTTAAAAATTATTTAAAATATTTCGAACTTTTGAAGCATGTTCGTTACCAATTTAAATTCATTGTTAGTATCATATACTAGCAATATATTAAAAAAAAAAAAAAAAAAATATAAACTGACGGAGTCGTGAAACGCAAAAGGTTCTATATATTTTTTGAATCATGTCCGTTACCACTTAAATTGATTGTTAGATCATATGCTAGAAATACATTTCAAAAAAAAAATTCAAAGTAAACCGACGGAGTCGTAAAACAGAAAAGGTCATATATATATATATATAGTATGTTGCTATATATATATATATATAGTATATATATATATATATATATATATATATATAGAAATATATGTTATATATATATATATATATATATATATATATATATATATATAAAGGTTACTATTAGTGATGTGGACGATTAA
>JABUQX010019568.1:0-7500 GCA_015478945.1 Trachelipus rathkii | reverse complement strand
ATGTAAATATTATGTAGTTGTATCATGTTATTCTGAGAAATCGCCTTCTACAGAAAACATTGCTAACTCCTTCAGCCTCTCCTCATAGCTCTTACCCCAAACCAAAATCATCCTTGTTGCTCTACGTTGCACTTTCTCTCTAGCATATCTGTCTTTCTTTAAATAAGGGGCCCAAACTTGTGCACAATACTCTATTACTGGCCTAACATAGCTATTATACAGTTTACTTATTACTTCCTTGCTCTTGTAAACAACATTGCGATTTATTATGCCCAGCATCTTATTAGCTTTATTCTATTTTCCAGTCATCTGGTACCTCACCAAATGTTATAGATCGCTTAAAAATCAAATACAGTGCCAATACAGAATTCTACCATATATCCCATCAGGCCCTGCAGCTTTACCTGGATCAATATGGTCTAATAAACGTTTAATATCTTTTACGTCAATTTCAAATTCTGTAAGTCTATTTGTTACATGCATACAAGAACTATTAGTCTCCAAACTATTATCTAATCTTTCCTCTGTAAACACTGAAGCAAAATAAGCATTGAAAATGTTGACCAACTCCTTATCTGAACTCACTAAATTTTCATCAATTTTAATTGGACCAATTGTCCTATTCTTACTTTTAAATTTATAAAAGCTAAAAAACTTCTTCAGGTTCTTATTACTATTCCTTGCTTAATTAATTTCTGCCTCTCTGTTTGCCTTTCTTATTGACTGGTTAAGTTCGTTTCTATTTTTCCTATAATTTTCTAAATCATCGTCCCTATTACTACCCTTGAATATTTTAAAACATCTACGCTTTTCATTAATTTTCTCTTATCTCTATTCCACCAAACAGGTTTTCTCTTCGTCACCCTAATGGGTTTATCTTTAAAACATATTGACTGAATATTCATTAAAATTTGCTTAAAATGTTCCCACATGATAAAACAGTTTTGGTCTTTAAACTCTTTATCCCAGTCAGTTATACTAAGCATGTCTCGTAATTTGGTAAAATCACCGTTTCGGAAATCTAAGATCCTTTCCTTATTAACTTGCAATTTGGGCCCAGATATCACATTCATATTAAATCTAATTATATTATGGTCACTAAGTCCTAAATTCTCCTCAACTCTTAACTTCATCCACCATACTTTCATCGTTAGTTAATATTAAGTCTAATAGTGCATCGTGTCTTGTGGGTTCATGAACCATCTGGCTCAAAAAGTTATCTAGTATACAATTTATAAATACAGAACTACTATGGTCCGTATTAGACAAGGAATCCCATTGAATGCCAGGAAAATTAAAATCACCCATTATGACTATACCTTTTTCTTTACTGTGGCATGCTTAATGTCTTAATATATGTAATAATTCTGTTCTTTTATCTCAGTTCTTAATAATTATATCAATCTATGTTATAATTTTTTTTTTATAAAACCCACCTTTCATTTTGCCCGGGTTTTTTGTATAAAAAGCCCAGCCCGGGTGGGTAGGTGGGCAGCTCCCCGGGCAGTTGCCCAGTGCAACCCTGCTTTCAACTCTACCAAGGGACGGTGGAGTTACGCTGGCTGAACATTACTACTTATCATATAGAGAGGAATGCTAATGCATGGCTCAGAGAAGGTCGTGATCGCCGTCATCGGCGTCCTATCTTTCGGCGAAAATGTATGAATCGTATGGATACATGGAATGTAAGAGGAATAAATGTTGAGGAGAGAGGTGATGGATGTATTTAGAAAGGGCAAATTTGATTTGCTAGCTGTGACTGAAACAAAGATGGAAGGAAACGGTGAAAATGAGTGGTGTGGTGTGAAATGTGTTTGTGTTGGTGTGGAAAGGAATGAGAGGGGGATAGAAAGATTTGCAATTCTGATAAGTGACTTGTGGTAGAGAGCTATGGTAGATTTTGTGTGTGTGAGTGCTAGAATTCTAAAGGTTAAATTTAAGTTTGAATAAGTAAAAGTATGTGTGGTTGCGACATATGGTCCATCTGAGAGTAATTTTGAAGAGTGCAATTTTCTGGGATAATCTGAATGATGTTTTGGATGGGGTGAGTAGGGGATTTAGTTCATTTGCCACATCTGCCCACCTAAGGATTTTTTTTACAGTTGACACCACCACTCACAGCTCAGAGCCCCATTCATGGAGTGGGGGTGTAGTACCCAAAGCCCACCCCAGCTCAAATTACGCAGATGGTTACCAGACGCAGGCTCAAAGTGAGGAAGATTAAATTCAGCAGGACATACAGAAGATGGAAAAGAATTCCACAGAACAGAGGTGGCGGGAAGGGAGGAAGCACCACAGCGAACTAGCCTGGAGTTACCAATATCAACACAGATACAGCACTCCTTGTGCTACGAGGGCGTCGTAAAGGTGGTGGTACGCAAATAATAAGTTCCCTCGAGCACTTGCCGCTGGGTGCCTATAGAATAGAGATAAAACACCAACAGAACATATAAGCCTTTTGGCCCTTGACTCGACCCTATCCAAAAGCCGGGTGAAGCCAGAGCCCCAAGATATGAGAACAGTACTCCATACAAGGGCGGATGAGACCCTTGTATAGCTGGAGCAACTGAGAAGAGAAAAAAAAGTCTCGCAGTCTAAACAGAACTCCCAGTTTCTTTGAGGCCGCCCTAGCAACCGTTGTGACATGAGGTTTCCAAGACATTTTTTTGTTTATGTTAAGGCCAAGGATGTTTATATTGTCAACAGGAGAAAGAGAGAACTGTCGAAAGAGAGATAGGAAAAATTAGAATATTGTTTAGAGAAGGAGATTTCAGAAGTTGTTTAAAGAATTGAATTTCCTCACAAGGTTGGAGACGACCCCATCCGAAATTTATCCAGATAAAAATAGGGAAAGATTAAAGACAAGAGGCAATCGAGAAGTAAAAGAGGAAGCAGAACTGGAAATGAATTGAAGAATGAAGGGTCGAGTCATCAGTATATGAGTGATAGAGTTAGATGTGCAGGTGAGAAGATCATTAATGAAAAGTAGGAATAAAGTAGGAGATAAGACAGAACCCTGAGGAACACCACTATTGACAGAAAAAGAAGTCGCCCCATCAACAACAGCCGATATTTAGAGATTTGAACTAAAGCTAGACATAATTAAGCAAAGAGAAAGAGGAAGCCCCAAAGGGGGGGAGCTTGGAGAGCAGTGACGCGTGCCATACTGATCAAATGCTTTGATATGTCAAGCGCCACCACGCAAGTCTCCCCGTAGTTCCTAATGGCGGAAACCATAAATACGTTAAAAGGAAAGAATATCGCCAGAAGAAACTCGGGAGCGCCGAAAGCCGTACTGGATATCGGAAAGAAGGGAATGAGATTCCAGAATCTAAGAAGTGAGAGTTGAGAAGGGTTTCAAAGATCTTAGATAAAATACAAGTGAGACTATAGGGCGATAGTTAGAGGGATCAGAGCGGCTTCCTTTTTTCAGAATAGGTTGGACATGCGCGCTTCCAACACTGAGGGAAAGTGCTAGTATTGGAGACATAGGGAGTATAGTTGAACGAGGGGCGGGGATAGCACGGAAGCACACTCCCTCAAAACTTGGGGAGGAATGCCATCTGGGCCACCCGTCTTCCTATCCTTCATAGATTTCGGCCTATGCACCTGATCAAATGTAATCACAGGTAAAGACATAGGACATCTGAGAGGGAGAAGGAGGAGAAGAGACATGCCAGAATCGTTCAGGGTTGAGTTAGAGAAAATAGGAGGCTGAAGAGATTGGCCTTTGTTTGAGAATTAACAACAGAACCATCAGAGGAAAGGGAGATTTACAGAAGTTGCTAGAGATGTTTTTTGGCAAGAGGCCAGAAAGATTTGTCAGTAGGAGAACCAAGGAAGTTAGCGCACTTTCGTTTGATGAAAGCCCGCTTTGCTTGTCGAAGAGTATCCCTGCAACGATTTCTAGCTGAATGAAAATTGGCGTGAGTGATTGGAGAACGAGAAATTTTTCCCCCCCCGATAGGGCCTGTCCCTATCCCGAAGGGGGAGAAAAAAAACCAATGATTGAACCATGGTTTTCGTGAGGGAGAGAAAGAGAAGTTGAAGAAGGAAAATGAAACTCGTTATACCATCAACGGTTACAGTAAAATCCTGCCGATAACAATTTATACATCCATCATTATTCCTAACTGAGGTAGCTAATTTGCTATCATCTGCAAACTTGAAAACCTTACATTTAAGTCCCTGGTCTAAATATTTTATACATGTATGAGGAACAGCCACTTGACCTAAGAAATCGTTACGGATCACAAACATGTCTCCTCATTTCCATTAATAAATACTTTTCATATTCATTAATTATTATTATTATTATTATTATTATTATTATTATTATTATTATTATTATTATTATTATTATTATTATTATTATTATTATTATTATTATTATTATTATTATTTATTATTATTATTATTATTATTATTATTATTATTATTATTATTATTATTATTATTATTATTATTATTATTATTATTATTATTATTATTAAGAGACTTAAGGAATCAAATTTTGATCGCTTAAATAATTTCGGAGGGTTGAACCCCTGACCCCCCCTTTCTATATATATATATATATATATATATATATATATATATATATATATATATATATATATATATATATATATATATATATATATATATATATATATATATATATAGAGAGAGAGAGAGAGAGAGAGAGAGAGATAATTTTTTTTTAAATATATTTTTCAAATGATTGTCATCAAGTTATCTAAAGTCATCAATTATCCCTAATCGTCATCGTCAAAATTTACTATAATTGCGTCATCTTCTTCGTCATCGGCAAAATTTCATTATCGACCCAACACTAATTACCATAAAGGAAGGAAAACTATAGACTTTTCAGAAAACTTTATTTAGGGACAAAAGTTTACTATTAATATGTAGAACCTAAAAACCCCGCATTAAACAAACAAGCAAAAAAAAAAAATATATATTTTTTAAAATAATTCAAGTAAAAGACGCATAATTTGGTGTATTTTTTATAAGGCTGGTACATTATAGTTATTGACAGAATTTAATGGTTCAAGAGAAAAAGCGATTTTTTTTACGTACGTATGATTTTATACGAAAAAATGTTGCCATATGTCCATGTATATATATATAGTAGTGGTAAAGCAACTCTATCTATATATATATATATATATATATATATATATAGTTATATATATATATATATATATATATATATATATATATATATATATATATATATATATATATATATATATATATATATATAAGATAAAAAGAACAAATATATAAAAAAAAAAAAACAAAATAGGTTGGTATATTTTATAATAACTTCAAGAGGCCCATGCTTTTATGTGATACTATTTTCTGGTACTTTTTTTTAGTTGGTATAAAAGAAACATGGTAAAAAAAAGTAAAGACTAATATATATATATATATATATTAGAAATATTTAATGTTAGCTTTTTATATATATATATATATATATATATATATATATATATATATATATATATATATATATATATATATATATATATATATATATATATATATATATATATATTAGAAATATTTTAATGTTATCCTTCACTGGCAACATTTTCTATTTTTTTAGGAGAAGAAAACGAATTTTCTTTCGTAAACTGTAGTAATATATCTGACATTCTGAAGTGAAGTTTTTGTTATGATTTATACGATAAAAAAATGTTACTAGATGAAATTTATGAAATATGTGCTGACGACACTCTTTTATTAGCTTTCTTACAAGAATTCAAATTAATATTAACAGAAAAAAAGTGTACTAAATGTAGAAAAAAATGTGAAATATATAAAGTTAATGTTTTTTATTTCCAATGTAACAAATGTATGAAAAAATATTGCTCAGCCCCTAAAGGTTCATTCCTATATCGTTCCCATCTAAGTTATGCGCAGGTATTAAAACTAATTTTTTTTTTTGTTAATGATGTAAGTTGCAAACAACTTTGTTCCATGGTAGGATTTTCGAAAAAATGTGTTATAGATTGGTATAATTTTTGTAGGGAAGTGTGTGTAACTGAAATATTAAATTCAAGAAAAAAAATAGGGGGCCCTAATTTAATCGTTGAACTGGATGAATCGGTATTTGGGAAAAGAAAATACAATAAAGGTAGAAACGTTGAAGGAAAATGGGTTGTGGGAGGAATAGAGAGGGAAAGTAATAAGTATTTTTTTGTGTCTGTCTTGAATCGCGGTAGTAAAACGCTAAGACAAATTATCGAAGAATATGTCGAAAAGGGAACAATAGTAATAACCGACGAATGGAAAGGATACAAAAACTTGAACGATCTAGATGTACAGCATTTAACGGTTAATCATAGCATTAACTTTGTTAACCCAGAAACTGGAGCTCATACTAATACAATAGAAGGAAAGTGGTCAAAGGTACGTAAAAATATTGGAAAAACTGTTTTACCTAACATAACCTTAACGTATGCAAATTTAATGTAGGTAAATAAAATGTGTCTATCATGATGTATTCTTAGGTGAAAAGAAAATTGCCAAAAAGTGGTTTAAAGAAGGAATTCCTATTAAGCTACCTCTGTGCATATGTGTGGAAAGAAGAACATAAAGGGCCAGAAATATTCCAACGATTTTTGAATACCATTGGAAATCAAAATAATTTTAAATAAAGGTTAGTATATAATTTTTTTTTTAAACTAATGTGAACCCCAAGGGTAGACCACACCGATGGCAGGAGTCGCGGTCTCTCAGCCTTCCGGGGAACGAAAGGGTAGGACTATTTCCCCCGCTCTTTGGTATTTGGGTGTCATGGGTTTCTCCGCCCCTCCCCCTCCCCTAAAGGGAATGGAAAATGTCCCCCTGTTCCCGTCGGCTCGGGAGCCCCCTACATGACCGTAAATACTAAATATATATATATATATATACTACATATATATATATATATATATATATATATATATATATATATATATATATATATATATATATATATATATATATATATATATATATATATATATATATATATATATATATATATATATATATATATATATATTAGTTTATGTGGTATGCTAAAATATATATAATTTTTGGTCTCGCGCTATACATAAATGTACATAATTTGTGTGTTCCTGGTACACACGTAAATATATCTTTTTAGTCGTATTGTTGACATTGGGAAGAAGCATATTTTTTTTTTTTCTTGTAAAATGTTTTTGAAATTTATGAAATTTGAATTTTGTATACATATATATATAGAAGAGTTATATAGAGTATATATATATATATATATATATATATAGTTATATATATATATATGTTATTATATATATATTATGAGATAAAGAGAAAGAGGTATATATATATATGTTATATATATATATAAATATATATATATTTTGAAAATACACTGCTTGCTGTCCACTGATGTTAATAGGTAACTCTTTTGTTTTAAATAAAGCTGCATGTAAATCCACACTTCTTAGGTAACCTTAG
>JABUQX010019566.1:47500-55150 GCA_015478945.1 Trachelipus rathkii | reverse complement strand
TTTCCTATTTTACTGATTTATGGTTTTTCCGCCCTTAGGAACTACGGGAAGACGTGTGTGGTGGCGCTTGACATTATCCAAAGCATTTGGCCAGGTATGGCACGCGTCACTGCTCCCAAGTTCCCCTCCTTTGGGTTTTCCTTCTTCTCTTGCTTACTTATGTCTAGCTTTCTTCCAAATCGCTCAATACGGGCTGTTGTTGATGGGGGCACTTCTCTTTTTCTTTTTTATGTCCAATAGTGGTGGTTCCTCAGGGTTCTGTCTTTTATCTCTCTTACTTTATTCCTGCTTTTCATCAATGATTCTCACCGCCCATCTTACTCTATCCCACAATGTCGATGACTTGAACCCTTCATTCTTTTCAACTTCATATTAATTCGCTCCCCTTCTTTTACTTCTAAGAATTTGCTCTCGTCTTAATCTTTCCGGATTCTATTCTCGCGATCTGGCATGATTCAGGGTTGGGTCGTTCTCAAAGCTTGTTGAAATTTTAATTTTTTAAAAAACCCAACTCTTACAAATCTCTCTCTCTAAGACACTTAACTTTCTACTCTTTCGACGTTCTCTCGTTCTCTTCCTGTTGACAATATAAACACCTTTGGCCTTAACATAAACAAAAAAATGTTTTGAAAACCTCAAAACACAGTGGTTTGCTAGGGCGCCTTCAAAGAAACTGGGAGTCTGTTAGAGTGCGAGACTTTTTTTCCTCTTTCTTCAGTTACTCCACCTATACAAGGGTCTCATCCGCCTGTGTATGGAGTACTGCTCTCATAATCTGTGGGGGGCGGGGTTTTCATCCGGCTTTTTGATAGGGGTCGAGTCAAAGCCAAAAGACTATAAACTGTCCTGTACTTTCTAGTTCACCTTACCCTTTTATATTTGAGGCGCGATGGTTGGTGCTTTATTCCTTTCTATAGGTACTGTAGAGGCAGTGCTCGAGGGAACTATCCAAATAGCGTAACACACCTTTACGACTCCCTCGTAGCACAAGGGGTGCTGTGTCGGCACTTGAGTTTTGTGTTGATGTTAGTAACTCACGACGGTTTTGCTGCTGTGTTTCTTTCTTTCCTGCCACCTCTGTTTCATGTGGAATTCTCTTCCTTCATCTGTGTTTCCTACTCAATGTTAATTTCCCTCACTTTAAAGCTGCGTCTGTGCTCCATCTGCTTAATTTGCGTTAGATGGGGATTTTTGAGGCATTCAACACCTACTCTTGATAGGGTTTCTGCCCGTGAAGCGGCTGGTGACAACTGTTAAAAAAAAAATAAATAAATAAAAATGTTTTTTAATAAAAATCCTTAAGCTAGCTGAACCCCACAAGAATTGGCACCTCCGAAGGTGAACCACTTCTAGAATGCATTTAAATAGCATAACCGAGAAGCTTGCTCGCGTTGACCAAAAAAAAAAAAAAAAAAAAAAAAAAAAAAAAAAAAAAAAAAAAAAAAAAAAAAAAAAAAAAGAGACAGAGAAGTGGAAAGCCACCTTATCTGCAAACCCTGGCAACGGCACTGATAGTGACGATGGTGGGTTTTCAGCAAATAAACCTACTGAAGATGAGGGATTTGGAATATGTATAGACTTTTGATAAGTTTATGGCCGAAATTGCATTGACATCTCAATCACCCTCAAAGGAATCACACCAGGGAACCTCATCGTAAAACTGAAGAGACAGTTCATCAAGGAGCAAAGATAATTCAAAATTTGCAGTCTGTGAAAGAGGAGATGAGCTCTACGAAAACATGAGATGCTGCCCTACATAAGAGAATCCTTTTCATGCTGGTGGCATGAAAATGGGCCAAGGTTTTAATTATTATTCAGTGCTTGCAGGCAAATAATTATCAACACCTCCTTCATCAGTCGATAGAGAGCGTATTTATAGTGTAGGTTAGAAAGGAATTAAACACCCAAAAAGGAACAGTCTCTCTCGCCAGATACTAGTGAAAGCTTAATGTTTTTGCATCACAATTTGTGAATTTTTGAATTTGAGTATGAATGATATCTATCTTAAAGGAGTATTTTATTATGTCATGTTTGAGTATATAGCGTCTTTTTATTTTAACTTTTCGCTGATTAATTAAGGTCTCTTCTTTCATTATTTTATTCTTTATATTGTAGCTAAGTAAAAGAATCTTCTTGTAATTGTAATCATGTTAAAACATAAAGCTAGTAGCCAAAACTTTGTTAATACTTACTTGAAAATGGAATGAATATTTTTTAAATAAACACAAACATAAAAAAGTTATTAATATTAAATTGCAATTATTATTCCTTAAGGTACTATTTTTAATTTATTTAAATTAAAATATACTTTGGGCACAACCAAATATGAAATAAAAATGACTAAGTATTGTTTGTACAGGAAATGCAATCTTGAGTTGGCCTAGCAGTACACAAATGTGCTATCTTATTACTGTGTATTTATTATATAATTAAAGTATCGGTATCGGTTTCGGTATCGGTATCGGCACCTAAAAAAATAGAGTATCGTATCGGTATCGGCCTCTTTTTCTGTATCGGTACATCCCTTAATATATTATATATATATATATAATATATATAATTATATTATATATATATTATATATATATATTATATATATATATATATATATATTATATTAATATACTTATATATATATATATTTATTAATATATATATAATATTAGTGTTGGGATTAAAAAAAAAACCTTTTGTTTTTTTAAAAAAAAAACACGTTTTTTTTTTTAAAAAAAGACCAAAAGGCCAAATTTTTTTGTTTTATTTTTTTTGTTTTTTTTATAAATTACTTATTTTTCATATTACTTAAATTCTTTTTAGGGTATTTAGCATTAAAATACAGTAAATACAATATGTGGAAAGAGTATTACAATATAAAAGTAGAGTTTAGTTTAGAACTTAATAAAGTTTTATTAGTGCTTTAGGGCATATAATTATTACATTTCACATGATCTTGATTATTATATTATTATTGTTATTATTATTATTTTTATATCATTATTATTATTATTATTATTTTTATTAATTTTTATTTTTTTTTTTTTTATAATATATTTTTTGTATATATATATATATATATATATATATATATATATATATATATATATATATAATATATATATATTATATATATATATATATATATATATATATTTAGGAATTTAAGGAGGCAGTATGTGAAGAGGCTAGAAGGGTATGTGGAGTAAAAGGGTGGGTGCAAGCAGAAGGAAAGGGAAGCGAATGGTGGAGTGAGGAGGTGAAGGAGGGGGTGAAAAGGAAAAAGGAAGCTTATGTGAAATGGTTGGGAAGTAGGAGAGAGGAAGCTTGGAGGAATATAGAAGGGTTAGAGTGGAAGCAAAGAGGGGGGTGGAGAGGGCGAAGAGAAGGGCAAAAGATGAGTGGTGTAGAAGGACGAAAAATTTTGAATACAGGAAGTAAGATGTGTTTGGAAGAAGTAAATAAAAAGAAGAAGAAAGGAGGGGTTGGGGGAGAGGATAAAGGGAGGAATGGGGAAGGGATAGGAGGAGAGGATAGGGTGAGGAAAGAGGTGGGGGAGTATTTTAGTGGACTATTGAATGAGGTGGGGGGGGAGGGGAGGAAGATTCATGAGGTGGGGATGGGGAATGTATTAGGGAGGGAGGGGGAAGATGAAATACAAATGGAGGAAAAGTATTAGGGCCTTGAGTTAAAGGAAAAAAAAGGGAGTCCGCAGGTCTGGATTGGCTGTACAGACCGTGAGAATGGAAATGTTACCAGAAGGGTGGATATAGGGGTGGGAGGGAGCTGGCTGTTAGGTTATATAATATAGTGGTGGAGGAGTTTGGTGTGGTACGCAGGATTGGGAGGATGGTTGTTTGGTTTCCCTGTATAAGGGAAAGGGGATAGGATGGGAATGTGGATTATAGAGGGTATATGTCTTTTACAGGTGTGGGGTAGGGAAAGTTGTATGGTAGATTTAGATACTGATTGTTGAGAGTTGAGAGGTGTCACGGAAGGAAAAATGGGGAAGAACAAGGAGCGATTTAGGGAAGAAGAGGGTGGGGATCAAGTTGTTTACACTAAAGATGCTTGTGGAGAAAAGTAATTGAGAGGAAAGGGAAAGTGTATGGGTGTTTTTTAAATTTAGAGAAAGCATATGATAGAGTGAAAAAGAGGTGAATTGTGGAGGGTGTTGAAGGAAAATGGAATGGGGGGGTAAATTAGGTAAAGGTATCAGGGCATTTTACAAGAATAGTAGAATGTGTGTGAGAGTGTTAGGAGGGGAGAGCGAGATGTTTGGGGTGGCGAGAGGACTGAGGCAGGGGTGTGTAATGTCGCCGTGGCTATTCAATTTTGTTTATGGAGGTGTTTGCAGAGGAATGGTGAGGGAGGGGAGGGGGGTTGGAATTGACAAATGGGGAATGATAGAAGGGAAGTGAACATGATACTGTTTGCGGATGATACTGTCCTTGAGTGGCGAAGAGCGCGGAAGGTCTGAGGTATTTGGTGATGGAGTTTGAGAGAGTGTCGGACAAAGGGGCTTAAAATAAATCCTGGTAAGAGTAAAGTGTTAGGGTGTGAGGAGGGGGAAAGGGAGGAGGGGGAGGGGTTAGAGGTTGGAGTGGGGGGTGTAGTTCTGGAAGAAGTAAAGATTTTTTAGATATTTAGGGATGGATTTGGGTAAGGGGGGAGGGATGAAGGATGAGATAGAACATAGAGTAGGAGAAGGAATGAGAGCTTTGAGTGGTCTGAGAGAATTATGGAAAGGGGGGGATTTATCACAGAAAGTTAAGATAAGTATGTTTGACAAAATTTGTGTACCAGCGGATGTTGTATGGGGGTTTGAAACGTGGTTGAATTGCTAGGTCAGGAAGAAGTTTTGGAGTATTTGAGATGAAGGGTTGAGAGCGGTTTGTGGGATTAGTAGAAGGGAGAGGATTAGGAATAAGGTGGTGAGGGAGAGATGTGAGTGGAGGAATGGGTTGGTGGAGAGCGGAGAAGGGGAATGGTTAAGATGGTTATGGGCATCTGGTGGAAATGGAGGAACAGAGATGTGGTTAGGAGGTATGGGAGGCGGAGGGGATAGGAAGGAGAGGAAGGGGGGGACAAGAAGAGGTGGTATTGGATGGAATAAAGGAGTGCTGGAGGAAGGAGGAGATGAGGAGGAAAGAGGGTATGGGTGTTGGCGAGGGATTAGAAGTGGGGGTGGAGGGAGGGGGTGGGGCGAGTTGAGGGGGGGGTGTAGGTGGGAGAGGCTGTACTTACCACTACCCCGCTCAAGCGGGAAAAAAGTGATGTATAATAATTAAAAAAATAATAATATATATATATATAATATAATTATATATATAATATATATAATAATTATATACTATATATATATAATATATATATATATATATATATATATAATATTTATATATAATATATATATATAATTATTCTCATCTACCCTTTTCTCCCCAAGACTGGTTGTAAGGTGGGTAACAAGCATCAGAAAAGAAAAAGCAGTAGAAGAATATTACAAAAAGTCGAATAGAAAGCCCAGCCTTACCCCCCCCCCCCCTCTCTTCCATTAATTAATAGAGCCCTTCGCAGTCAGAAAATCCACCCAATACCTTCACGGGACAGTGCGACGATACCCTCACTATGGTAAATAGTCAGTGTAAGGGTTCATCCTTGACCCAGGTGGGCCACAACCATACCCCTCACAAAACCCCGGAATTCTCTCTGTTATGCACCTTTATTCTCCCTCTGCCAAATCACATTTCTCTCCTTTCAGACATTCGTTTACTGACTCAATTCGACTTTTTCTTCACAACTATTCGATCTCCCAGCCAGTCGGTTTTCAACACACTCGCCACTATACATCTGCTTAAAAGCCGACTATCATTCATCCTTTCCACATGACAAACCATCTCAACATACTTTCATTTATTCTCTCGTTACCCCCTTTCTTTACACCACACAACTCTCTAATATGTTCATTTCCTCATTTTATCAATTAATTCTTCACACCTAGCATGCCCCTAGATTGTCCATCTGAACACATTGAACAACTTAGATCTATACTTCTTATTCCAGGACCATAGTTCACTACTATTACAATTAACACAGGTTTAAAAAAAAACAACATTAACCCTCATGTAAGGACCCTAGCGAGCACTAAAGACTTAGTCCCTTTACATTCACCAACGATTAATTGCACCAAGCCACCTTCCCTGCCATTCACAACTTTCCTACTAAAACTCTGGCATCATATCCGTTCCTTTCTCATCCAGCATATACCCTAAATATTTAAAACTCAGACACTTGTTCCAGCTGGCTCACCATCTACATAACTTTCACACTGAGGTCTGCTCACTCACAACCAAAACCTAACTCTTATCTACGTTTACTTTTCAAACCCTTCCTTTACACACCCTGCCAAATTCTCTCTACCAATTCTCTCTAACTCTTCAGATTCGCCACACAAAACAAATCATCCGCATTATAATAGGTAGGGCACCCTCCACTCATCTCATCATTTCTACCACCATTTCCTGTCACGCCACCTTCAATTCTTTCATAACCCCATCCATATACAAATGAATAACCAAGGAGACAAACATAACCCTGCCTCACTCTGCTATTAATACTAAACAATCACTTTGACACCCATTTATTCTTACGCATTCTTCACTTGATCGTCATACATTCTTTCGACTCCATTCAGAATACTACCACCAGCACTATGTACACTAACACCTGTCACAGAGCTTCCCTATTAACCCTATCATACCCTGTTGCAAATCCATAAAACCTAAATACAATTTATTCTTCCTCACTCTAATTTTCTTTATCATTTGCTTCAATGTAAAGATTTGATCCACAAATCCTCTACTTACTAAACGCACCTTGTTCTCACCCATCAGTCCTTCAGTCACTCGGCGCACTCTTTCGACCAAAAAACAGCATATATATTCGCCTACAACACTCAATTAAACTAATTTCCCGGTAGTTTCTAACCGTTCCCTTTATCTCCCTTACCCTTAAATAAATGTACTATTACTGCTTTCCTCCAATCCTTCCAAACTTATACCCTCCATAAACGCCTTTATTACACAACTTCAAGATCCAATCCATCACCTTCTTGCCTCCGTTCTTGATCATTCACCAGTAATTTCATCTATAACTGCAAGATTTACCATTCTTCAAACTTTCTCACTCTACCCATTTCCGCTCTTTGCTAATACCTTCATCCCAAAATAAACTATAGCTGATTGTATCATCAAAACCATAATACAGTCATTTTTCACCTCATCATGGTATGCCACTATTATTACAGGATTTCTTCAAGTTGTTCTTTCACACGTTCTACTGATATCCATTTTCATTTCAGTTTACAAAAACACCCAATCCTTATTCATTATTCTAAGCAGGTCCAATTATTCTAATTCTTAAACTTGCGGCGCTTCCTTTCCAGAAGAGCATTCCTATTCCCTTGGTATGAACCCATTCATCCTCTTTCAAACTGTACATTTTACCTCTTCATTTGCTCTTTTACGTATGCATCTTTTAACAATTTTCCTTTTTTCCTCCTTATATATTCCAAGCATCTTTCTTTTTGAAACTTCATTTCATTTGCTTTTAGTACAGTCAACCACCGCTTCTTTTTTACTTTTAACCGCTTGC
>JABUQX010019566.1:25000-45000 GCA_015478945.1 Trachelipus rathkii | reverse complement strand
TATCCCTTCTCTTAACAAAAAGTAGGTTATCTTATTACACAATTTACTATATATATAATATATATATATATATATATATATATATATATATATATATAAATATTTATTCCATTTTATTATAATTATAAACTATATATCTGTATATATATATATATACATCTCTAATATATATATATATATACGGTTATATATATATATCTTTCTTCTTCATCTTTCCATTATAATCCCAAGACTGGGAGTTAAGGTGCGTGGACAGTATTTTTTGAAAAAGAAAAGCAGTAGAAGAATATGACAAAAGTCGAAAAGAAAGCCCAGCCTTACCGCCCCCTCTGTACCATTAATTAGTAAGAACTCGTCGCAGTCAGAAAATCCACTCTAGAGCTTCACGGTGTTGTGGTTTTGAGGCCACAAACTATCACTTTAATGGTCGTGGGTCCCGGACAAAACCACAAAGAGGACAAAACAAACAAAAAAATGAATACAACAAAGAAAACGCAGGACAAATAAATCAAACACAAAACACCAATTACTTTTAAGAATTTGTTAAAAAAAAGATCCCCCAACATTAACCGATACCGCAACCGATCCGGAAACCACTCCAAGGTAAATCGCAACCGCGTACGTTCCGAAATCGCTCGCAAAACCTGCACCACCACACCACAACAAGGTGAACCGATACCGCAAACGATTCGAAAAATATAAGAGATATCAATGAACAGTCATTGATATATATAAAAAAAAGCTTAAATCTACAATAAATGAAAACCTAAACCTAAAATATATTCTTAATACTATAAAATTAATTTATTCCTTCATATAAGTTTCCAAGATTACTCCTTCTTTAATTCTCCCAGTTCTCTAACTCTTTCTCAATTCTATACACAATTCTCCACTGGTACTCCTCCTTAAATCAATCAAGTTTCCTCCTACAATTATCCTCACAGTTCTCCAACAATACTCCTTCTAATTTCTCCTCTCCACACAATTCTCTAAGAATCCTTCTTTTTAATTCTCCACTCCTCATAACTTTCTTAGTTTTCCTTCTATCTGTCGTACTTTTTCAGAAATTTTTTGTTTTTTTTTTTTTTTTATCCAAATTTCTGCAATTAAAGTGTCAATTTCCTTCCTATTCCAGTTCCGAAATTCCAGCCGAACAAGCCCAAAAAAAAGACTGGAATATACAAAAGATATCGCATAATCACAATCACAATAAAATAATAATAATAATAATAATAATAATAATAATAATAATAATCATAATAATAATAATAATAATAATAATAATAATAATAATAATAATAATAATAATAATAATAATAATAATAATAATAATAATAATAATAATAATAATAAATAAAATAAATAAATAGGAATTAAAGCATCAAAAATATTAACTGAGTATTAATGAAATTATGAAATGATAATAATAATTATTATTAATTAAATAAATAAATGAAGTAAAGAATAAATTATGAATTACAATATAAAAAATATTAAATAAGTGAATGGAAGAAAAAAATAATAATATAATAAAAATATAACCCCACCACTGCAAGGTGCTTACCTGGGTAGTTGACCCAGTTTTTTTTCGCTGAGATACCCTCTGAATAAATCTGCACCCTTTACGTCTATGACCATCCAATCAGCGAATTCAGACTAAAAAAAGAAAAAACAATTTTATACAACCAAATCCAACATTCATCCAAACCAAATCATTCACCACTAACATTTATAATTACCTCATCAACAATGAAAGACAGTCGCTGGCTGAATCGAACCTCTGGCCGCTGAACACAAGTAACTTCACGAACCTCAGAACCAAAACTTCACCAAGAGAATCCAGACTCAAACTAAAAAAACATTAACCCCTCAATCAATCATAAAAATAATAATAAATAACAATAAAAATTTATAATATATAAAATAATAATAAAAATAAATAATAATAAATAATAATAATAATAATAATAATAGTAAATAATGTTATAATTACCTGTTACACGTGAATCGTCGGAAAAGTTAGTCGTTAACTTTTTCTCTTTTTTTTTTTCTCATAAAAAAATCAAAAAATATAAAGTCTATTGTCTCTTTCTTTTTCGCTAAAAAAAATATACTAATAATGAATATGCATATAAAAAAAATCACTCGTTAATTAAATTATAAATTATAAAAACACAAGCAAAGAAAACTTTCACTGCACATCCATGTAAATCCTTGTTGGTGGACGTTCTCTAAGCAAACCCTAAAAAAATAAATAAGACTGGTAAATTATGAGACAAAAAACAAAAACAAAAAAAATCCTAAATTCAAAATTACCACATCTCTCCCACCTAAGTTTGTCTCATAATTTGAACGCCACCAACTTCAGTCACTCGTTCTTACATTCTATAATCCTTTCTTCATAATCCAATCATACTCTTTCACTCTGCCTCTACTCCTAGTTCAAGGTCTCCTTGTATCTTCTACCTGGTCCCTATTATCATTCACTCCTGTCAACAATCACATCTTCAACTTCTACAATTTCATTCACACCTTCCAATCTAAGTAACTTCTCTGACATATTCGCAATTTCTTTATCAATCTTTCTTAATCGTGCATTCGCCTTTATTTCATTCACCACTTTATCCAATTCCACACAAAATTTACTTGCATCTTCCACTCTCATATTCACACTCCTATCCCTAACTCTCTTAATCCTGCTAACACACTTTCACTTTCATCCAACGGAAACTTCATAACGTATAGGTCTGATTCAAACTCTGCACACCATTTCCACTATCCCACCAAAACCCCGAAAAATAATTCTCACTCTCATCATCCTCATCAAATAATCCTTTTACTCTATCAGTCTTACTAACTTTACTTTTTGTCTTACATTTTATCATCCTGCGTTTTTCTATTAAAACCAACTCTTTACCTTGTAACCACAAATCATTCACTCCTTCCACATTCTCATTCATTTCAGTGTCATTCGTCCAAAACTTATGCACTGGGTGAGCCTTCAAATATCCAGGTGGCTCCCTCCACGGCCTCAACTGCATCTGATGAGCTCTAAACTCATTCACTCTACCATCTGTCTCATTCTCAAGCACATAACTAACTCGATTCAACATCACTCTTTTCACGATAACCGGGTTACTTACCTTGTTAGACGTGCTAATGACCAACAAAACCGATTACAGAAAGTCCATTTCTCCCACTTGCGAGGATGGATTGATATTCCCACATACCTTCGCAAATACTTATCTCGCAACCCTGAGATGCGCGAGAAATTCTTTACCGACGAAGATGAAGAAGACGAAGAAGTGGATGAAGATGCAGAAGACTCTGATGTTAATTCAGTCGCTAACAGCTCTTCAATATCAGGTAATGATCTTGAAGATGACCCTTTTCAGCCAATTGAAGACGATGAAGAAAACTATTTTGAGGGATTTCTTCCAACAAATCCCATTCCAATGGATCTATTCACGAGGTTGCCTAACTTATGGGATCAAAAAGAACAACTGAACGTTGATACTTCAGAATCAACAATGTCTCCTGTGAGAACTCCAGTCCTTTCACCTACAGTGGTTTAGCCTTCTCGTTCTCCGCCCAAGGTTACTTTTGTACTTCCTCCAAGTGAAATAAAGGATTCTTCATGAACCATTCCGGTTCCACCTTTATCTTTACAGCAGTATTTCTCTGCTACTTCACCAATTATTGTTCACAGTCCCAGTGTGTATAGCCCATCTATGGATTACCATGATTTCTATACTCATGAGTATCCATCACAACTTCAAGTATCTTCGGCTTTTACACCTATTAGTCACACTACTGTGTCACCAGTTTCTACTTCCTAATCTCCGTCTATAACAAATCCAAATACAGTTGCTTTTCACTCAGCTAGTGAATTTGAGGGAGCGTCTTTCTTGAGTTCGTTTTTCAAGGATAGACCAAGTTCAAATCTCCTTGGTCCTTCAACAGTTCTCAGTAGTAATTCTCCAACTCAACAAGGTACGCCTCCACCTTTTTCGCCTTTAAAATTCAGTATGTCTACTGTGAGTGCTGGTCGTCACACAGATTTCTCTGGTTTCCAATCTAGCCCTCCGTCTTCTCTTCCTTCAGGTTCCTATCAGTTACCATCACTGTCTCAAACACCACCAGCTCCATATAATGTAGTTGGTGAGGTTCTCGGTGACCCTGCTCATCTCCAACTTGACGACAGTGATCTATAATTCACTGGCCAACAAAAAAATTTTTTTTTTTTTTGCTGCCAAGCATATTTTATCGTATATCGGGTGTGCTGATTTCAGAAATGATATTAGTTTTCCAAGATTGGCTCTAGTTCTTGAGATACAGGGTGTTCCAGATTTACTCTTATACAAATATCTTTTTTAATGCATATTTTACAGTAATATCGTTTTATTTCTTTTTAAGGGGCTTACCTTTATATATACTTTATATTTTCTATTTTCAGAACACTATGAGTACTTCACGAAGAGCCTGTTTGAATAACCCCAATGTATTTCTGCTACATCGTGTGTGCTGAATATTGCCAAAGAGAACCAAAGGAAAGAAATATACTAACTTTGTGAAGGCAAGCATATCTGGCATACTTTGGAATGAAACTCGGAGACCAAGATAAGTCTTGGGCTCCCCATATGGTCTGTAAAACGTGTGTCGAAAATCTACGTCAGTGGGAAAAATGGACGAAGAAAAGGTTAAAATTTGGTGTGCCTATGGATAATGGCGAGAGCCAAGAATCACCACAGTGACTGTTATTTTTTGTTTGGTTAATGTGAAAGGTATCAATCGTTTCAAGAAACGTAAATTTAAGTATCCGGATTTGGAATCAGTAAGGCGACCTGTACCACACTCCGACGATGTCCCTATCCCAGTGTTCACTACATCCCAGACCTAGCATTGTCTGGTTGAAGAAGATATCCAGGATTTGGTGTGCACACGTGCAGTTAGTAGAGAATATGAAGAAAGTACTTCTACTAGCAACAGTTCTCCCAGGAAGGGATCAATGATTTAGTACGAGATTTAAGTCTCTCCAAGCAAGATTCTGAGCTTTAGCATCTTAGACTAAGTGAAAGAACTGTCTCAAGGCCGAATGTTAAAATAACTTTTTTTCGGACAAGAGAGGTAGTTACTTCTTCCATATTTTCATTGAAAGAGAAGACCTAGTATTTACTGTAGGACAATCCCTGACTCCACTCCAAATGGGTTACTAAATACCGGACCAGAAATTGGCGATTGTTTATGGGATAGTTCAACGAAAGCTTGAAGGTGTGTTTTATTGTACCAATGGCAATAGGTTATGGCATTCGATTTCCAATAGGTCACTCAACAAAAAAAAACTGAAAGAGGAATATAAAAATATAAGAATGATCTTGCAGAAGCTTAGGTATAATGAACACCAGTGGTCTATATATGCGTTGATTTGAAGATGGTCAACATCTTACTTGGGCAGCAAAGTGGATATACTAAGTACCCTTGTTTCATATGCTTGTTGGGATAGTAGGGCTAAAGAAGACCACTGGGAAAAAAAGTTGTATGGCCTGCTAGGGAAATATGACTGTAGGTGCATCAAATATCATTAACAAACCACTGGTTGACAGGGGAAAAATTATTTTTTTTCCCACCATTCCACATCAAACTAGGACTGATGAAGCAATTTGTTAGGGCCCTAGACAAAGATGCGTGAATGTTTCAAATATATTTGCAGATTTTTTCCATGGAGAAACTCAAAGCTGGATCTTTAGCGGCCCTCAAATTCGGCAAATCACCAAGGATGACAATTTCATAAATTCCATGACTGATATTGAAGCATTTGCCTGGAAAAGTTTTGTCTTGGTTTTTCAGAACTTTTTGGGCAACCATGAATTCTGACCACCTATGTCAGAACTCGTACAGGATTCACATTGCTGCAGACTTCAAAAAATTTGGAATGCCTAATGATGAGCATAAAAGGTTTCACTTTCTAACATAGTCACTTAGATCGGTTTCCGGATATCTAGGATGTTATAGTGAGGACAGGGAGAGGTTCCATCAAGATATTCAAGGTGATGGAAGAAAAAATACAAGGGAAGATGGGATTACTACACACATGATGGGCAGACTATTGTTGGAAGCCTTCAACCGGTGAATTGTCCACATTCTGCACACAGAAGAAGACAATCATATAGACAGCGATTTGTAATGCGCATTAATTGTGATTTCATTGTACTGAATTGAATGTTTTTTGACCTATAGCATTTTAGTACTTACTCATTAACAATGTGATAAATATCTTATTCGATGTTTTTTTTTTTTTTTTTTTTTTGAATTACGTTCAACCTAACATAAATTGTTGTTATTAATGTATTTTTGTGACCACCCTGTATCTCAAAAACTAGAGCCAATCTAGGAAAACGGAGGTCATATTCGGAATCAGGGCAACAAGTTACCTATAAAATGACCTTCAAATGTTTTGCCGCAAAATCTTTGTTGGCCAGTGTTATATATATCATATGCCTATATTCCAACAGGTGCTATCAACGGGCCTAAGATTTTCTTTGCTATCAACGGGCCTAAGATTTTCTTTGCTATCAACGGGCCTAAGATTTTCTTTGCTTTTTCTGGGCTGCTATTAACGGAGTGCCTATTCTGGGATCATACCCATTCAGACCTGTTTTTCTTCAAGCTTGTTGCTTTTCCGTTATCAAGTGCTTTCTCAGTACAAATCAGAAGAACGGAACTCGAACATCTCGGATCTCAACCATCTTGCAACTTCAAACAGAACATCTAAGTTTAGTGATTGTTCTCGTTTGCATCCTTTTCTTTCCTATACAATTATTAACCTTCTTGTTCCAGGTAGTAACTAACACTTACACTGGAACTCGAACATTCATCAGTTTATCTAATTTAATTAGAGGCAAACCTTCAGTTATCAGCTCATTTAGTTTCATCCTCCCTTAAATTTAATTTAATAAACGTTAATCGGAAACGTTTTTGTTTTTCCCCCCGATTGACGAATTCAGTTCTGACTTTACCTTTTCAAGGAGGGGTCTTCAAGGAGGATCAGAATCACGGGAAGTTCAGACAATTGTTGCAGAGGGAACGAATAAGAATGTTCAGGTAATAATAATGCGGTACTCGTTAGGAGAAAGAATGCTAACCGTGAGCTAAAGTGGTGGGGTAGATTAACCGATTAAGATTAATAAACTAACCTCTAACACTTTTGTAGTATTAGATAGATAGTAGATTTACTACCAGACTAATTTTTCCTATCAGAATTAATCCATTAATCAATTTAACCTTGTCCCTTCTAGCTTCTGATTACTGTCGCTGTCTTAGTTACTGATCGCACTTTCTAAATTTATTGGGTGATTTGGGACTCAGGCTCAGTACTAATCCGGGATTTCTTTTAGTTTGGGCGCGCCAAAGTTCCTTAGTTGGGTTCATCCGAGTGCACCCTCACTCTCCCCTACAGTGTCAGGAGGGATAAAGGTAATGTCATTGTCTGAATCACCTTCATCATTGTCTGAAATGCAGTCGTCTTCATCTGATGTGTGTATTTCTTTGTTATGTAAATAATCTAACATTATTGTATCTTTAGGCTCTTGTACATATTCCAGTCTTCTTTTTTTAATGGGTCTTCCTTTCTCTGATCTTTTTTCACCACATATTTTACTTTCATCAATTCATCTTCCTTTCCCATTAACAACTCTTTAAAAGGTGAGCTAGTTATTACTGCTGTTTTACCCCTTTTTCTAACCCTATTAGTCTGTCTTCTACAAGATTTTTTTCAAAAGAAACAGCATCTCTGGTGAACGATAAACATCTCTTTCTAAATCCGAGATCGATTGAGTTGGCTCATTTTCGGTACCAAGTGCAACAACAGGTCCCAATGCATTATTTTCTGGCTGCATACCACTTGTACTAGTAGCTGATAGTTCTTCTAAAGGCCTGTCTGTTACTTCGGCTGCTGCAAAATCACTTTCTGAAAATATATCCGGATCAAATGGATAAATGCCAGTGTTTTTAAAACCATTAATAGGAGTTGAAATTTTAGCAGCCTCAGAAAATGCTTTTGCAAAAAATGATGGAACAGTTTTGTAGGTGGGTGCCAATCCTGGATTTGTTTGAATCCAACATCGATGTGCTCTTGAATAAAATCCAGAAGGAGGTTTCATAAATGAAACATCTAGAGGCTGAAGTTTGTGTGATGTGTGTGGTGGAATGCATAAAACTGATACACCAACTTCTCTAGCTGCTAAAATAAACTCTTAAGTTCTTATAATGTGATTTGTGACCATCGAGGATGGGATCTGAAGGGGAAGGATTTGTGCATTTTACAAATACTTCCTTAAACCATTTTGTAAATATATGACTCTGCATCCATCCACTCTCACTTACGTCATATTGTGAATTGATTGGGGCATTCTGCATCAAATCATTGCCCCTAGTTTTCCTAGGAAACAAAAAATGGAGGCAAGAAATGTCCGGAAGCACTCATGCATACTTCAACTGTCACCAACTGACCTTTCTCTGCTGCTGTTACAATTCCAACGTGCCTCTTACCTTTAACTGACAAAACTGCATTTTCCTTATTTGAAACGGTACTCATTCCGGTTTCATCAACATTGTATATCCTAGAAGGTGAATATGGGTGCTTTTCATAAAGATCCTTTAAAAGACTGAAAAATTGCTTGACAACAGGTTGGTTGAAAGCACTTGTACGAGCTAATGAAGTCTTTTCAGGTGCTCTCCATTTAAGATTTGGATGCCGACGGAGGAAACATTTCAACCAATCATCACCAGCCTCCTTCCTTTCAGTGTTAAAAGGGGAAGGTATTTTATTTAACCTTGCAAATTCAAAAGCTAACCTTTTTAAATCATCATGTTGAAGCCCATGAAAGTAAGAATCCATTCGCATAATATAGCAGGCAAGATCATCATCTTTTTCTGAAAATACTGGTCTATACCTACCTAATTTTTTAATGCTTCCTTTTCCATTTTTAATACGGCAGCGTAATGTTGTTCGAGGAACATTATACATTTTAGCAGCCCTTTCAGTAGGCCTTCCATTTTTCACTGTGTTTAAGGCATTGTCCATATCATTACAACTCCAACTCTGACGATTTGTTTTCCTTTTGTATTCGTAAACCATAGTAAGCCTATTCCAAATATTATATATATATATATATATAATATATATATAGAATATATATATTATATATATATATATATATATATATAATATATATATTATACTATATATATATATAGATATACTATATATATATAGTGAGTTACTTTATATATAATATATATATATATATATATATAATATATATATATCATTATATATATATATATAGTATATATATATTATATATATAAATATATATATATAATATATATATATATATATATATATATATTGCCTTATCTCAATGGAAATAGTAAATAAAAATTTTACAGCAAAAATAACTTGGTCGAAATGTAGATAGTTTAATGGCCATTTTGCCCTGTTCTAACACGTGATATTTATCCGGCCTCGTAAAATACTATTGCAGCCTGAATTATATCATTATAGGCAATACAAAAAAAGAATCAAAATTGTTTAGACACGTAAAATTTATATAAAAATAGTGGAAAACATGAACTTATAGCCAGATCCAAAATGATTCCTGTAAAAAAAATATCATTTCGCCCCAAATTTTTTTTTTTTTTATTTTAAATAAACTAATTGAATTTTAGAGAAAAATTTGCCAAACACACGAGACGTCCTTACGCTCCAAAAGCTCGTAACATACTGAAGCCTACATTCAAAATACATGTTAAAGTACGAAATTTTATCACTGGCCATTTTGCCCGGGTTTACCCTACTATATGATACCCAAACCATCCATATACCTGTCCAATCCTTTCTTAAATGTTGCAATCTAGTCATACTCAAATATATATATAATATATTATTATCATATATATATATTATTATAATATATATACTAATATATATATATGATAAAAAACATTAGTAACAGAACACAAAGATGTACAAACAAACAACAAATACTCACATTAAGTTCTTGGTGATATTTTTACTAATCTGAAGAAGTATTCCAAATAATTAAATGTTTCTCGATGTAAATATAATAAGCTTTTTCTTCTTAAGTACAAATTTGTACTTATTGTACTTTGATAATTTAGTTACAAAATATTTCAACATATATTTACACAAGGATAATGTCACTGAGTCTTTACTCCCAAAATACAAATTACTCCTCCTCTGCTCTTCCAAGTGTACACCACGAGCCACCCCAAAATTAAATATACTACTTTAATATTTTGACTCACTTGACTCTTTACTGCATATCACCAAGAGACTCTTCCCCACATTTTTACTTAGTATAGTACTCTTAATTTCAACATATACTGAAACATATAAATATAATATACTAACATAATATAAATAATAATAAATAATATAACACTCGCATAATTCACTCTGAATTTAGTCAGCCAAGTAACTAATGAGAAAAACTGAATGTATAATTTTAACTGTTAAACTCTAGCATCATCTTTCATTATCTTCCAAACTTTCCCAACTTCCTACCTGAAGTACAAAAAAAAATCAATCTTATACCTTTCTCCCTCTCCCTCTCTCTCTTTCCCTTTCTCATCATTCCCTTCACACATTCCATTCACACTAAATCCACCGCAAACGCACCACCTACAACATTCATTCTCAACCTACATAATACCCTCATACATTCCAATAACTCAATACACAAACATTCAATCCTCCTAAAGACATAACATACTAATACAATTTCTTCTTTACTTCCGACTGACCCCCCTTTTTCTCTCTCTCTTTTTTTTCATTTTCCTCTCATTCTTTTTTTTTTTTTTTCTTTTTTTTTTTTATACAGTTATCACCACCACCTCACGGGCAGAGCCCTATTCAAGGCGAGGGGTTGTTTTCGTCGCAAAAGATTTCATCGCTAGCCGCAAATTGCAGATAGAACATAGACGCAGGCTTTAAAGTGAGGGAGATTAAATTCAGCAGGAAACACAGAAGATGGAAGAGAGTTCCACAGAACAGTGGTGGCAGGAAAGAAGGAAGCACCGCAGCGAGCTAGCCTGGAGTTACCAATATCTACACAAAACTTGTGCGCAGATACAGCACCCCTTGTGCTACGAGGGCATCGTAAAGGTGGTGGTATGCGAGTGGTAAGTTCCCTCGAACACCTGCCGCTGCGATACCTATAGAAAAAGAGATAAAGCACCAACATCGCGCAGCAAAGATAGAGGGTCAAGTGAACTGGACATTCTTTGCACCATCTTCACTATTTCACCGCCCCTACTTTTATCTTCCTCTTCAGATTCACTATCACCATTCCAATTTTATCTTTTATACCCCTCAAAACTCTTTAATCTTTCTTCTTCACTCATTTTCTTTTTCTCCATTTTTCCTTAGTCATCACTCATACTAAATATCTGCAAAACTACCTCTTTTTTTTATCCACATTCTTCCACACTTCTACTCATTCTCTTTTTCTCAACATTTCTCTCTGACTTACTATTGTCCATTCTTTCCTTTGATACATAACATAATCTCTCATCTCTATAATCACCATACTTTCTATATTTTATACCCTCATCAGCGAAATCTAAATCACATATATTGCCAATTATCCTCAAAGTTTCTTTATTGGACAACTTAGGTTCACTCTCTGTTTTAGACACATCTATACTTTTAATATTTTCCCCAAAACTAGTACCTCTTCCCGTTCCTCTAACTGGTTTTCTCTCCTCTTTCTGCACATACTCCACTAATTTCCTACCTCATCCCACTCCATCTATACCTCCTTTCTCTTCTGCCATATTCACACTCCTTAACACTTCTACCTTTATACACATCCGCATTACAAAACCTCCATAAATGGCACTCAGATCCACAGATATCACACCTTTTCAAATTACCAAATCCATCCCATCTCCTCACACCTCTTCTATACTCACTATCATTTCTCCCTGTTTCCATCCAAACTGTTCTCACTTCTCTTTCTACTCTATCATTTCCTAAATAGGCTTTTCTCTTCCCAATTCGACCCGGATCCTTTTCCCAATGTCTCACTGTTATCCCTCCTAACCTCCTGCTGACTTCTACCAACCCCTGACCTCCAATATTCTCTTCCTCTACACTACTCCCAACCTGCTGACCTCTACCTAGCGGTTGACCTCTGCCTACTCCGAACCTATTACATCTCCTACCTCTTGTCTCCCCACTCTCCACTATATCCTCAAACTGTTGTGCTCTATCTACTCCTCTATCTTTCCTCACATTCTCAGGATTCATAAAACATCTATATGCATAATGAAACTGAGACTTGCAAATAATGCACTCACTAATATTACCATATCTATCCCTAACATTCAATCTCTTTCCATCAACTCATTCCTCACCTACATTGCTAGGCCCATCACCACCACTCCTTATACTTCTCTGACTAGAATACCAGCCATTCACATCTTCTTACCCCCACATTCACCTTCACCTCACTTTTTTTTCCAAATCCTTCACATATATTCACCAACGCATTGCTAAGCGTTCTAAATTCCCACTCTTCCTTCCCACTATAGGCAAGTACCATCTGTCTTGGATTAACACCAAAAAAAATGCACACATTTCATGTCTACACCCAAATTCACTTTCCCGACTATTTTACACTTTTGTTCTATCAACTCATACCTATTCACATATTCTCTCATTGACTCATCACTTTTTCTCTTTAAATAAAAATACTCACATAACTTTACCACATTTGCTTTGAAACTTTCGCATCGCCAACAGCGAAGCTAATATGAAACTTATTCTTCACAGACAACCACATGCATACACATTCAAATGCTTTAGCACCCAAGCTTAATAAAATCTCACCCGCAGGTTTTTCATACTCTTCCCCACACACATCATACCATACTTTCAATTTCTTCTTCCACATATCATACACCTCTGTATTTACTTCCCCATCAAAATCAGAACACACACCACGAACACATCTTTCAACAATTTCCACTTTCTCTCACCTTACCCTCTTATCATCATCACTCCCACCATTTTTGTCTTCCTTACCCATTTTTAAGTACTCTCCACCCACAAACACAAATATCCACCAGTCCTAAGTCTTATGCAATAACTGAGCCACACACCCTATGCTACCACCCAGAGCCTTTCGCAACTACGCTCTGCTACCACTAATAAAAAACAGTAGTAACAGAACGCAAAGCTGTACAAACAAACAGCAAATACTCACTTGTAAGTTCTTGGTGATATTTTTACTAAACTGAAGAAGTATTCCAAATAATTAAATGTTTCTCGACGTAAATAAAATAAGCTTTTTCTTCTTAAGTACAAATTTGTACTTAATGTACTTCGATAATTTAGTTACAAAATATTTCAACATATATTTACACAAAGATAATGTCACTGAGTCTTTACTCCCAAAATACAAATTACTCCTCCTCTACTCTTCCAAGTGTACACCACGAGCCACACCAAAATCAAATATACTACTTTAATATTTTGTCTCACTTGGCTCTTTACTGCATATCACCAAGATACTTTTCCCCACATTTTTACTTAGTATAGTACTCTTAATTTCAACATATACTGAAACATAAATATAATATATAATATAATATAATATAATATAATATAATATAATATAATAATATAAATAATAATAAATAATATAACACTTGAATAATTCACTCTGAACTTAGTCAGGCTGGTAAATAATAAGAAAAACTGAATGCATAATTTAAACTGTTCAACTCTAGGATCATCTTGTTTCTTCTTCTTCCAAACTTCCCCAACTTCCTACCTGAAGTGCAAACAAAAATAATATATATATATATTATATATATATATATACTATTTATACTATTATATACATATATACTATACTATATATATTATTATATATATATATCAAAATATATATATATATATACTATAATATATATATATACTTACTTTGTTGCTCCAGCACCCCACCTATGAGAAGCAGGGATATTGTACCACCCTTGCAGGCCAAGCCCAGAGAATTGCTAGTGAAATTAAAGTGTGCTTGCGTTAATGTCTATCAGAGTCACGCAAATGTCCTGTGTCATTTAGAGTCTGGGAGAAACATCTTTTTCAGTAGGGAGAGGGTGCTTTATTTATTCTAAATTTATATTCTTTAAGGGAGGGGTAGTGCCCAGAATTTTGTGTTGTTGAATCAAAAAATCAATTTTTGCCTATGACTTCTATGACATCCTGTGTAATAGCTTAACATTGCACCAGCTATAAGCTGGTTTATAATGTGTTTATTGAAAATTAAGAATTGATGGATGTTGTGTAAGCCTCATTCTTTGATTATACAGTTATAGCATATCTTCAGGAGTCTCTAGATTCCCATTCAGTCAATCAAATGTTCATAGTCTTAGAGTTAAGATTTATTTGTTATGTCTCCATTCTATTTCCAAAGTGAGATTCATTTAGCAATAAATTACTTATATGGCCATTTCATATGATTTTATGCACCAGTGGTCTGCACTGCAGACAGAACAAAATATATTAATATAGAAATATGTAAATAGTAAGATGTATATGTATTAATTTAAAAATATATTTTTTTATATGGAAATGGCCATTTGACGTTATTACTGAGATTTAACATTTATCTACAAATTTTCTGACGCAGATTAATTGAAGATAATTAATATCAATATGATTTCTACTACTGAAAGACTCTTTGAATAATCAAGATACATATTGTTACATACGTAGAAACTTTTTTGCACGCAGGCAATGGCCAAATTTTATTGATTTTGAGGTGTACTTGGCTTATATTACAGTCAGAATAGGTAATGAAGACAAGTCTTGGACACCACATAAGCATGCTCCATGCATCGAAAACTTATAAAAGTGGTACAAAGGAAAGTGGCAACATTCCCATTTGACTCCCAATGATATGGAAGTGAGCCAAGAAAAAAAGAAAGTATACAATTTTTTTTTGTTTAGTCAAAATGTCTGGTTACAATAAAAAGTAAAAGAATAATATAACATACCAAAGCTTGTTCTCATTCAGAAAAACTACCTCTTTCAGTTTAATCATATAAAGGGCTTCCTTCACTTGAGCACAAGGATGATATGGCAATTGATGTCAAAGTGAACATAAGTCTGATGTGAATTTTTAAGGTCATGCTGCAATCTTGTGGCCTCCGTGTTTTAATCAGGCAGAATTAAGCAACTTGCTACAATATTTAAAATCTCAAAAGAGTTGTCAGAGCTGCTAGGTCCAATATTGCATGAAAAGAATTTCCCTAAGCATAATACGAAAATAACGTTTTTATCTTAACAGGAAAAAGATCTTTCCAAATACTTTAATGTTTACAGTGATTTTTTGTTTATTACCATAATGAATCAGTGTTAACATCATACAACCCAGAGTAACACTTGATTTTAGAAAATAAATTCAAAGGAAAGTCTCGAGGGTGTCTTACTACAGTGGAAATTTTTATGGATCAATTCCCCATTGGTCATTCAGTGAATATCACAGAAAAATATTTTAGTTTTTCAGGTATTGCAACCATAACATGAGAATTTGTGTGGATCTTAAGAGTCACCAAGGAGGTTACACAAGATATAGATTTTTCCTCTGCTCTGGGATAGTAGAGTTAAGAAACTTTGAACTCAGAAGAATTGACAGGTGATGACATGCTTAAATGTTGGATGGAGAAAGAAAAACAAATCAACCACTGGTATATAGGGGAAAAACTCGTGTTTCTTCCTCTTCACATCAACTTTGGTCTAATGAAGCAACATGTTAATGTTTTTAGTGTAGGAAGTGACTGTTCTAAGTGCATTTGTGCAATATTCTTAGTCTTGACTTATAAAAGAATAAAAGCTGGTGTGTTTTACCCTGCTGCATATCAGAAAGCCAGTGAAGGACCTACATTTCACAAGTTTTATGAATGACACTGAGAAAAGATGATGGTAGACTTTTGTGTCTTTTGTTAAAAATTTCCTGTAGAACAAAAATAAAAACTGAAAATGCAAAACTGGTATTTTTTAACAATTTTCGTCATCTGCGTTGCCACATGAGCATAAAGCTTCATTTTCTTATTGCCAAATTTAATATTTTCCTGGAAATCTGGGTGTTATAAATAAGGAACCAGGTGTTGGCCTCCTCCATCAGGATATATGAAAACAAAGCTGGAACACACACGATGACTGACTCTTGTTTGAGTATTCAAGAATACTGTCTGGGTGGGACCCACTAGAGAAGATCATACAAACGAAAATTTGTTCATTAAAGAAAATATATTTAATTTATTACTATCAGATAATATTAATATAAATTGCTGCTAAGCTATTATTGTAAAATGCATAATTTCTCGTGTCATAGTTGAATAAATAAATTTGTTTGTCTCAGAATGTTTACTTTTTTGAGGACTTACTAATATGCGGAGTGTGCTGTAGAGCAGAAATTTGAAATACTAGGCAAAAACTAATGATATTTGGATTCAATACTACAAAATATTAAAAATAAAGTCCACCTATAAGTCAGCAAAAATTGTGTTAGCCAGTGTATAATCATTATTTATTTTAATTTTTTTTTTAAATTAATTTCAGTCCCAAGATGAACCTCTATTTACATCAACATATGCTCATCTGTGTGCAGAATTGGCGCAAAAAATTGATTTTCAACACCATCTCTCCACCGCATGTGAATCCCATTTTTTAGAGAACTTGGAAAGACTTTTAAAATGCTATACAGGTTAAAGTCCGTAAAGAACATGAAAGATGCAGTCGCCAACACATGACAAACAAAATATATTTCAGTTTCGGAAACAATTGTATAATTGCTTCGCCAAATTATTTTTTATTTTTATTATAAAAACAGCCGTGCGTTTTTTTTTTGTTTAATACTTTTTCATGTTTCAATATAATAATGAATAATAAAATTAATAATAATAATAATAATAATAATAATAATAATAACTAGCATTAACAGAATCGCTTAAGAAATAAAAAACAAAAGAATTTTCTGACCAAATTAAAAGGAACTGGATTATAATTTAGGATATATATATATATTATATATTATATATATATATATATATATAGTATATAATATATTATATAATATATATATATAGATAGTTTATACTATAGTATATATATATATATAAATATATATATATATATATATATTATAATAATTATATATATATATATATATATATATATATATATTATATTATATATATAATAATATATTATATATATGCTTAAAATACACAAAAACTCAGAAAATCAACCTTTGAGACCTGTAATATATCTATGTGCGGAACGGTTACACATGAAATTGCCCAATATCTGAAAAGCATTATCCGACCATATCTAAATAACTCTTTCATAGTTAAACCAAATAATGAAACATTATGTAAATTATCAAAATTAAAACTTGAAGCCACTAATATATTCGCCTCACTTGATGTAGAATCTTTGTTCATAAATGTACCGGTTCTTGATAAATTTACCGGTTCTTGATACGATTGACATAATAATTAACGAAGTGTATCACTCAAATAACCTACCCCACCAGATATATCAGAACAACATATGAGAACCTTTTATTAATTTTATTACTCAAACACCGTTTAAAATTTAAAGAAAACATATATCTAAAAACTGATGGAGTGCCGATGGGGCTCACCACTTGAACCTACATTTGCTGACTTCTATTTTATGTTCAATCTGGAAAACAAAATTCCTTCGTGAAACAAAACTTTAACCCCGTATTTTACATAAGGTATGTCGACGACACCTCACTAATTTTAGGAACATAGATTATATACATCAGTTCATCAATATAATTCAAGAGTTGTCATGCTTAAAATTCACATACGAAACTTAGGTGAATAATGCTATCTGTTTTTTTAGACATCAAAATCAATGTTAATTTCTGACGGCTCATTATCTACAGGCATACATGTCAAACCCACTTATAATGGTCTGTATATGAACTATGGATCCTTTTCACCGACTATTTACAAAGAAAATCTATTGTCGGTAAAAATTTTAGTTTACAAGAGCATACAAACCTATGTTTCAACTTGGAAACGTTTTGATGAAGAAATTTGCCGCATTTAGTAAAATTTAATTTACTGTGATCATCCACAATATCAGATTGAAATTTAATTAATAAAACCCTTAAAAAAATTATTATAATAAAGAAAGTAAAAATAATCAGAAAAATTTGATAAATTCTTCGTCAAAATATAATGCTATTTGTCATAAGGAAGAGAAGTGCCTTTGTAATATTTGGAATTCTCACCTCAAAAATAAAGACACCTCAAAAATTAAAGTCAGACTATACCATAAGCCAAATAACTGTCATCTTCCTTTAGCACAAGAGATGCTTTGCCCGACAAACATCACCGTTGTGTACCAATTTAACTGCCTTGAGTTAGGACTTGTACGTCACATATATTGGTTAACACGAAGAATATATGTCGGACAGGCATATAACATCTCTCAGTCCCATCCAAATCTTTGAACATTTCCAATACGGCACATGGCAATAACTATTTAGTTATATTTTAAACACTTCACAATAATTTACGGATCATGTGAAATCCAGAAACTTAAAATTGCGGAGGCCTTCTACACCAAAACACTCGTAGACATTAACATTAAAATTTAAGAGGATGGAAAAATTGATAGAAGTAGGCATTTGATTCTATTATTATATCACTTTAAAGACTCATTTCGCTTACAAAGAAATAATCCTCTGAAGATGTCTCAAGTATAGAGACAAAACGCGTCGGAAATTTATGTAAATATATCTTCTTCTCCCGTATATTTTCCAAGATTATTTTAAGGAAATTAAATGAATGTCCAAAAATAAAATATTTAGAACTTTGAATAAATCAAGAACTTTTATAATAATTAAATATAACCCGGATAGTAATAGTTATTTATTATTAATAATAAAAATGAGATAATAATAATAATAATAATAATAATAATAAGTAATAAAATAGTTCTCTAAATTTCGACTCCGACTCCGACTCCACTTACACCAGGAATCTTCGACTCTGACTCCATTGCACATTAGTTTATCGAACTCCACGACTCCGACTTCACGACTCCGACTCCGACTCCGCAGCCTCTGGCAAAAACCTAATGATATTTGGATTCAATACTACAAAATATTAAAAATAAAGTCCACCTATAAGTCAGCAAAAATTGTGTTAGCCAGTGTATAATCATTATTTATTTTAAATTTTTTTTTTAAATTTGCAGTCCCCAAGATGAACCTCTAATTTACATCAACATATGCTCATCGTGTGCAGAATTGGCGCAAAAAATTGATTTTCAACACCATCTCTCCACCGCATGTGAATCCCATTTTTTAGAGAGCTTGGAAAGACTTTTACAATATGAGTCAGAGTTTCAAGTGAGATTTTGATATAGTTTTAACTTTTTCAATTTAATCAGATTTTATATTTCTAGTTAAAAATAGTTGAAATATTAAAAGAATCTGTGTGTGGATGAGTCTCTGTTGCCATATTATTTTTCTTGTATAATTATATTGGAAAAAATAAGTCATTAAAAGATTTTTAGATCATTTGTAAATAGATTTAAAAAAAATAAATCACCATTGCCGAAAAATGTTGGAGATGCAATTTAAAATTAACGAATTTTAATAATAATAATAATAATAATAATAATAATAATAATAATAATAATAATAATAATAATAATAATCATCCACCTTCTCTCCCCAAGACTGGGGGTAAGGTGCGTACCATCTACCAGAAACAGAAAAGTAGTAGTAGAAGAACAGCCCTACCGCCCCCTTTATTTATACCTATCAGTGAGAACTCTTCGCAGTCAGAAAATCCACCCTAGAGCTTCACGGGACCGCGACGGACCCTCACTATGGCATCTCGTCAATGTGGGGTTC
>JABUQX010019566.1:0-20000 GCA_015478945.1 Trachelipus rathkii | reverse complement strand
TGTTTTGCAAAAGATTCTCGTTCTCCTATCACTTCTCGAATTTTCATTCAGCTAGAAATCGTTGAGGGATACTCTTCGACGAGCAAAGCTTGCTTTCATTCAAACTTAAGTGCGCTAACCTCCTTGGTTCTCTACTGACAAATCTTTCATCTCTTTAGCAAATTCTGTAAATCTGCCTTTCCTCCTCTTACTCGATCTCATCATTGTGTTGCTAATTCTCAACTGAAAAGGCCAATCTGTTCGGCCCCTCGCTCAACTATATTCTCCATGTCTCAATACTAAGCACTTTCCTCACTCAGTGTTGGAAGCTCTCATGTCCAACCATCCGAAAAAAGGAAGCCGCTCTGATCCTTCTAACTATTGCCCTGTAAGCTCTCACTTGTATTCATCTAAGATCTTTGAAAAAACCCTTCTAAACTCACTTCTTAGATCATCTGGGAACTCACTCCGATCGCCATACGGCTCTCGCTGCACGAAGTCTTACTGGCGATATACATCCTATCTAACCGATTATGGTTTTTCGCTCTTGGAAACTACGGAGACTTGCGGTGTGGCGCTTGACATATCCAAAGCATGTGACCGAGTATGGCACCGCGTCACTGCTCTCCAAGCCTCCCTCCTTTGGGTTTTACCTCCTTCTCTTTGCTTACTCTATATCTAGCTTTCTTTCAATTCGCTCAATATCGGCTGTTGTTGATAAGGCGACTTCTTCCTTCTTTTCTGTTCATAGTGGTGTTCCTCAGGGTTCGTCTTATTTTCCTACTTTATTCTTTACTTTTTCATTAATGATCTTCGTCAACCTTGCACCTCTAACTCTATCCACTGTATTCCGATGACTCGACCCTCATTTCTTTAACTCATATCAATTCTACTCCCACTTTTATTCTGAATTGCCTCTCGTCTTAATCTTTCCGATTTTATCCTCGCTGATGATAGAAATAACTTTGTAAAATTCAATCTTTAAAAACCAAACTTTTAAAATCTCCTTCTCCAAATACCTTCTAACTTTCCTGTCTCTTTTCGACGGTTCTGTCGTCTTTCCTGTTGGACAATATAACATCCTTGGCCTTAACATGAACAAAAAATGGTCTTGGAAACCTCACATCACAACGGTTTGCTAGGGCGGCCTCAAAGAACTGGGAAGTTTCTGTTTAGACTGTTGGAGACTTTCTCCTTTTTCTCAGTTTGCTCCGCTATTACAAAGGTCTCATCCGGCCCATGTATGAGTACTGCTCTCAATATCTGGGGTGGGGGGGGCTCTGGTTTCACCCGGCTTTTGGATCGGGTCGAGTCAACGGCGAAAAGGCTTATAAACTGTTCTGTACTTTCCAAGTTCAACTTGACCCTCTATCTTTTGCGAGGCGATGTGGTGCTTTATCTCTATCCATATAGTACCACAGCGGCAAGTGCTCGAGGGAAACTTATCACTCGCGTACCACCACCTTACGACGCCTTCGTAGCACAATAGGTGCTGTACCTGCGCACGAGTATTTGTGTTGACATGGAAAACTCCAGGCTAGTTTTGCTGTTGTGCTTCCTTCTTTCCCACCACCTCTTGTTTTTGTGGAATTCTCTTCCAATTTTCTGTATTTCCTACTGAATTTAATCTCCTCACTTTAAAGCTGCGTCTGTGCTCATATCCGTAATTTTTGCGCTAGAGGGTGACTTTTGAGAGTACTACACCCCCTCCTCGAATAGGGTGGTGGTTGACAACTGTAAAAAAAATTCCTTGAATGGGCAGATATGTGGGCAAATGAACTGAATCTCTATCCCCACTCTCTTCACATTACCCTCAGATGGATATATGTCGCAACCACACCAAATTTTTGACTTTTTTCAAAACTTAAAATTATAACCTTTAGACTTCTTAGTACTCACACACACAAAATCTTACCATAGCTCTCTACCCACAACTCACTCATCAGATTGCAAATCCTTCTATCCCCTCTCATTCCTTTCCACAAGAGCACACACACATTTCATCACCACACCACTCATTTTCACCGTTTCCCTTCATCTTCGTTTCAGCACAGCGAGCAAAATCAAATTTGCCCTTTCTAAATACATCATTCACCTCTCTCCTCATCTCCTCAACATTTATCCCTCTGACTTTCATATACAGATACGATTCATCCATTTTCGCGGAAGGATAGAAGGGCGCTTACTGCGATCACGACCTTCTCCGAGCCATGTCATTAGCATTCCTGGCAAAAGATAAGTTGTAGTAGGCAGCCAACCTAATACCACCGTCCCTTAGTCGCCTTCTACGACCACGATAGGACATACGATGTGGGCATTTTTTCTCCCTACACGTATGGATACAAGGGATAGGGATGTCTGTAAGATGTTGGCTAGAAGAAGAGGGCTGTGGATATAAGTATGTGTATGGCCGATATGTTGTCTGGAGGATGAGTGCGGATATGAACGCATACAGAAAGCGAACCATTAGGCAACTGGAATGTCACAACAAGCGAATATGGTGTAAGAAAAAGTATATATATAATATATTATATATATATATATATATATATATATTATATATAATATTATATAATATATATATAATATAATATATATATTATATATATATATATATATAATTATTATATTATTTTATTAGTTTTATTATATTATTATATTGATTTTTATATTATTCAAAATTTTTAATATTGTTCAATAATATTCTACGTACAAATTTGCGATGACGATGCGATGTCGATTTAAAAAAAAATGCAATTTTTTGCCGATGACGATGACGATTAATTGTCCCGCCATCCACTAATATATATATATAAATATATATATATATAGTCATGTAATATATATATAATATATATATATTATATATATATATATTATTTATATATTATATATATATATAATATATAAATTAGATATATTTATATAATTTATAATGGTCTTGATGTGTTTATGTTGAAATATGATTAGTATTGGAATGTGAGCTGAGGAGAGAGCAGTAAAGGAAGTTTTCAAGGTAGTGGTGACTGTGAGGATAGGAATAGAAGATTGTCCGGAGATGTTGGTTCTGTTATGTTGTAAAGGCAGGGGTTGGTTTTCTGTTGTTGAGTACTGAGTGGAATGCTAGTTTTCTATAAGTGGCATACTTCTTGGTGTATGTGTGTGTGTTAAAAGCCATGCAGGGTGATGTCATAAACTACTCTGGCAATAGTAAAACTCGTTACATTGTGCTAATGAGGACATGTCAGGGAAATAACCCTGTGGGCAGGTTTTGGGATGTAGATTGGAAACATAAAAAAAATTTATTAGATTGTATGTATTGTTGACTTGTACTTTGTATTGATTGGTAAGTGGAATTGGCATTATTCGATGAAGAAGTCGGTAGGGGTGTTTTGTAGTAGATAAGTGTTTTAAGGCTATGTTTGGATGATGGATTCCTGTGCCTTATGTAGGGTTATATATTAGGAATTCAGGGAGATTAGAGCTATGGATGAGGTTGGGATTCATAAATAGGTGCTGTTTGGGGTGTTGATTTAGTTGGGTGTGTAGTTTTTTATTTGATTTTTGTACCTTGATATTTAATTGAAATAATTGATTAGTTATGTGGTATGAGGGATTGAGAATTTTCTGTGTGTCATTCTCCGCATAAGTGGCATTACCCTGTTGAGAATATAGATTAAGGAATTGAAGGTTGGCGCATTTTAAATGTGCCCTTCAACAAGTTTACTAGTGAGCGTCTTTCATTGGTTGCAGATCTCATTTACGGACGAAAAGAGAAGCAAACTCTCCCCTGAAAGGGCTTCATAAGCTTTTGTTTTTGAGCATATTGAGAATTTTTATTTTCAAGCATTAATATATATAAACCTTTTTCCAAATGAGTTGGAAGCTTGGATTAGATTTGGTGGGGTGCAAAGAGTTGGGTCCAAGCGTCCTGCACTCTGCGAACGTTATATATATTTTATATATATATATTTATATAAATAATTTTTAATTTAATATATATATATATAGTATATATTATATATTATATATATATATATATAATATATATATATATATATAATATATTATACTATTTTTTATTCTTTTATATATTATTACTGTTTTATTTTTTTTATATATAAATCGATTTTTTTTCTTTTTATTATGTTTATCAAAGTTTTCATATTTTATAATTATAATATTATTTAATTTATTGAAGATAAAACTAATAATTATTTTTTTTTATTCACTTATTATTTCTTTTTATTTTTTTCTTTTTTTTTGTTAATTTTTTTTTTTTTTTTTTTAGTTTTCATATTATATATATATATATATATATATATATATATAAACCGTTACCAGAGTGCAGGGACGCTTGGACCCAACTCTTTTTGCACCCCACCAATCTCTTCCCAGCTTCCACTCATTTGGAAAAAGGTTATATATATTAATGCTTGAAAATAAAAAAATTCCAAATTATCGTAACAAAAGCTTCTGAGCCCTTTCATGGGAGAGTTTGCTCTCTTTTCGTCGTAAATGAGATCTGCACCAATGAAAGACGCTTCAGCTAGGTAACTTGTTGAAGGGCATCATTTTTTAAAATGCGCCAACCTTCATTCCTTAATCTATATTCTCCAACCATCGGTAATGCCAACTTATCGCGGAGAATGACACACAGAAATCTATCCCTATCCACATAACATCAAATCAATCTATTTCATTAAATATCAAGGACAAAAATCAAAAAAACTTACACACCCCAACTAAATCAACACCCACAAACAGCACCTTTTAGAATCCAACTCATCATAGCTCCATATCTCCCTTGATTTTCCTAAATATATAAAACCCACGAAGGACAGGAATCCATCGATCCAAAACATTAGCCCTTAAAACAACTTATCTACTACAGAAACACACAAATCACACTCGACTTCTTCATGATAATGGACCAAATTCCAGCTTTACCAAATCAATACAATACAAGTCAACAATACATACAATCTAATAAATCTTTTTATTGTGTTTCCATCTACATCCCAACACTGCCCACAAGGTTATGTTCCTGACCTGTCCCCCTTAGCACAATGTAACGAGTACTATAGCCGTGTACTTCAATGCACAATCACCCTGCATGGCTTAACACACACACTTTACAACCAAGAATACCACAGGTGATGCAACTTATAGACAACTAGCATTCACTCAGTACATCACAACACGAAACCAAAACCTACTCGACAACTTTAACATAACCAGAACCCCAAAAAACATCTTCCGGACATCTTCTATTTCCTTCCAAATTCAAGTCACCACTACTCTGAAAATACTTTAACTTTTCTGCTTCTCTCTCAGCTAACATTCCATTACTAATCATAATTCAAAAAAACACCCTACACACATTATTAATATATATTATTATATATATATATATATATATAATAATATATATATAATATATATATATATATATATATATATATATATATATATATATATATATATATATTTATTTATTTATTTATTTATTTTTTTTGATGAGACGATTAATCGTCTTCGTCATCGGCAAAAATCGGCATATTTTTTTTTTAAATCCGATTATTCGTCATCGTCATCGGCAGATTCCCAACCAAAAATTTGCCGAGTCATTGATTCAAACCTTTACAAACTTTTGAATAATAATTAAAAATCTTTTCCTACTACTTCCAATAATAATCAATAATAATGAATAGTAATCATAAACATTTGTATATATATATATATATATATATATATATATATATATATATATATATATATATATATATTTTATATATATTATATATTATATATGTAATAGATATATATTATTTATATATATACACCCATTTTGCCTGTTATGTATGACATTCCAGTGCCTAATGGTTCGCCTTTCTGTTATGCGTTCATATCCACACTCATCCTCCAGACAACATATCATATACACATACTTATATCCACACCCCTCTTCTAGACAACATCTTACAGACATCCCTATCCCTTATATCCATACGTGTAGGGAGAAAAAATTGCCCACATCGTATGTCCTGCGTGTCGTAGAATGCGACTAAGGGACGGTGGTAGTTAGGTTGGCTGCTTACTACCACTTATCTTTTGCCAGGAATGCTAATGCATGCCTCGGAGAAGGTCGTGATCGCAGTAAGCGCCCTTCTATCCTTCGGCGAAAATGTATGAATCGTATCTGTATATGAAATGTCAGAGGAATAAATGTTGAGGAGATGAGGAGAGAGGTGATGGATGTATTTAGAAACGGCAAATTTGATTTGCTCGCTGTGACTGAAACAAAGATGAAAGGAAACGGTGAAAATGAGTGGTGTGGTGTGAATGTGTTTGTGTTGCTGTGGAAAGGAATGAGAGGGGGGATAGAAGGATTTGCAATTCTGATGGTGAGTTGTGGTAGAGCGCTATGGTTAGATTTTGTGTGTGTGAGGTACTAGAAGTCTAAAGGTTAAAATTTAAGTTTGAAAAAGTCAAAATTTGTGTGTTTTGTGCATTATGATCCATCTGAGGGTAATGTTGAAAAGATTGCGATTTTGAGATTCAGTTCATTTGCACATATCTGCCCATTCAAGGATTTTTTTTACAGTTGTCACCAACCACTCACGGGCAGAGGGGGGGTGTAGTACTCTCAAAAGTTCACCCTCTAGCGCAAATTCCGAATTATGAGCACAGACGCAGGCTTTAAAGTGAGAGATTTAAAATCATAGGAAATACAGAAGATGGAAGAGAATTCACAAAACAGAGGTGGTGGGAAAGAAGGAGCACCACAGCAAACTAGCCTGGAGTTTCCAATGTCAACACAATACTCGTGCGCAGATACAACCAACTATTGTGCTACGAAGGCGTCGCTAAGGTGGTGGTTACGCGAGTTGATAAGATTTCCTCGAGCACTTTGCGCTGTGGTACCTATAGGGATAGAGATAAAGCTCACAACATCGCCTCGCAAAGTAGAGGGTCAAGTGAACTGGAAGTACTTGACAGTTTATAAGCCTTTTCGCCGGACTCGACCCTATCCAAAAGCCGGTGAACAGAGCCCCCCACCCCAGATATCGAGAGCAGTACTCCATACTGTTCGCGGATGAGACCTATTGATATAGCGGAGCACTGAGAAAAGGAGGAAGCTCACCAGTCTAAAATAAATTTCCAGTTCTTGAGGCCGGCCTAGTACCGGTTGTGATGTTGAGGTTTCCAGGACATTTTTTTGTTTCCATGTTAAGGCCAAGGATGGTTATATTGTCAACAGGAGAGTCACAGAACCGTCGAAGAGACAGGAAAGTTAGAATGTATTTTGGAGAAGGATTTGATAAAAGTTGTTTTTTAAAGAAGTTGAATTTCACAAGTATTTCTATCATTTCAGCGAGAATAAAATCGGAAGATTAAGACGAGAGGCAATTCCAAGAAGTATATGTGGGGAGTAGATGATATGACGTTAAAGAATGAAGTCTCTATGATCGGAATACGAGTGGAAGAGTTAGAGGGGCAGGTGAGAAGATCATAAGGAAAAAGTAGGAAAAGAAATAATATCAAACCCAGGAACAACACTAGTGACAGAAAGAAGAGAAGTTGCCTATCAACAACAGCCGATATGAGCGATAAGAGAGCTAGATATAAGTAAGCAAAGAGAAGGAGAAACCCAAAGGAGGGGAGCTTGGAGAGCAGTGACGCGTGCCATACTCGGTCAAATTGCTTTGGATATGTCAAGCGCCACCACCTAAGTCTCCCCGTATCCTAAGAGCGAAAAAACCCATAAATCGGTTAGATAGGAATGTACTATCGCCAGTAGACTTCGTGCAAACGAGAGCCATACTGGCGATCGGAATGATGAGATTCCAGATGTCTAAGAAGTGAGTTGAGAAGGTTTTAAAGATCGTAGATAGAATACAAGTAAGAGCAATAGTTAGAAGGATCAGAGCGCTTCCTTTTTTCGGAATAGGTTGGACATGATCGAGCTTCCAACACTGAGTGAGGAAAAAGGCTAGTATGAGACATGGAAGAATATAGTACTAGCTAAAATTATCCGAGAAATTTGGCAAACACAATATGATGTCGCAGTAAGGGAGGAAAGGCAGATTTACAGAAGGTGCTAGAGATAAAATCAGTAGAGAAAGAACAGATTAGGTGTTAGCGCACTTTATTTGATGAAAGCAGCTTTGCTTCGTCGAAGAGTATCCCTCAACGATTTCTAGCTGAATGAAAATTAGCGAGAGTGATAGGATGAACGAGAATTTTTCCACACCGATTAGGCACTGGTCTCTAGTCCTGATGGCCAGAGAATACAGTACGATCGGAACATGGATTATGAGATGAGAAAGATTTAGTAATGAGGAAAGAAAAATTTATCGGAAGAGAATGAAACCTGCTCATCCCATCAACGATTACAGCGCCCTCCTTATCTTTTTAAATCTTTATACATCCATTATTATTCCTTATTGAGGTAGCCAATTTGCTATCATCTGCAAAACTTGGAAACCTTACTTTAAGTCTTGTCTAAATATTTTATACATTTTTGAGGAACAGCCACTTGACCTAAGATATCGTTACGGACCTAGTTAATGTGGAAACATGTCTCTCATTTCCATTAATAAATACTTTTCCATTTTCATTTATTTTTACTATTATTATTGATTATGTGTTATTATTATTATTTATTATTATTATATTTATTATTATTGATATTATTATTATTAGTTATTATTATTGAGACTTAAAGAATCAAATTTTTGATCGCTAAAATGATGAGGATGTGTGCTGCGTGTCGTACGAGCCTTATATGTATATAAAGTATAGTGTAGTTATATATATGATATATATATTAATATATATGTATAATATATATATAGAAATATATATTGAGAGAGTGTTAATTTTTTCAGTTAATCGTCAGTGCGTCATCGTGCATCGGCCAAAATGCTCTACGTCATCTATCATTTCGTCATCGGGCAAAAATTTCATAATCGTCCCATCACTAGAGTATATTATTTTTGGCTATAATATATATATATATATATATTTTTTATATATTAAATGTTATATATTTAGATATATTATATATATAGTATATATTATATAGTTTTTAATATAGTATATTATATATATTAAAACCTAAATTATATTTGCCAGTTATTACAACCTAATAGAACTAGATTTACAGGTATTCCAAACAGATGATGTTACCTTTCTGAAGTAAGCATCAATACTTTCAAATATATAATATTTTACTAGATTGTTCACCCTCATTAAGAAGAAACTCTCTCAGACAAATTATTAAACTATAATTTTTTTATAAATCTAATACATATTATAATCTAATAAACACTGAAATCAGAAAAAGAAGCGATTTTACTAATATATATTTAATCTATTAATAAATATTATATAATCTTCATTATGTAGATGTGCGAAGATCTATCTTCTACAAATGGTATATATTAAGAAACCAACCTTAAGAAATACTCAAACAGTAAAACGTTAAAAACGCACAAAGAGAAAGTTGAGACCTGAACAAATATTCCATATTACCTAACATCTTATGATCAAAGCTATTCACAGCCCTTTCACACAAAGTATTTAACGTTGCAGTGGCAAAACTAACCCCCTTCACCTTTATGGAAACATGCACATTAATACAAAACTAAAAACAGATATATCTTATTATATAATTTACTCTCTTTTTATGTTTATTTTTTCTCTGATAGATGGATTTAGACTTAAAGCATTCTACTACCACTCGCGTACCGATCTACGACTGTATGATCGGGTTTAAACTAAACTCCCAACTCCCCATGTATTCTGTGTTGTGATTCTCGAATAGAGCTATTCAACGGCATTTGATATGGTCACCCACACCTTTTCAAAAAAACAAAGACATAAACAAAGATGAAACACATAGCAATGTCGTATTCGGTCGTGCAGCTAACCATCCAAGGATCTCCTCCATTTCATAAACAAATTATATGAAATTGTCTGGTGCATGTCTTCCGACCAATTTTTTTTACCCTTTTTTTGTCAATGATGCGCCTCATTCGCACTTCCCTTCTGTAATAATATGGTGTTGCTAAGATGTACCAATCACAGCTGCAAAATTCCTATACAAAATACAAGCATGTCATAGAACTACAACAATAGTTTGCGCGAGCGTATATTGGTGGGTTAAAGAGATGACTGCATTCACCCTCAAAAATCCACATCATATTATTCACACCAGACAAAGAGAATCTAACATCCACCACCCATTTGTACTATCAAACACCCATCCTATTCTAGGGTTCTGTGTTCTTAGTGAAGTTATTACTGATTTACCATATTTTTCCATAAATATCGCTTTGGATATACGAGATTATCTTTCGCCATACCGTTTCTTATTTTTTTGGTAAACCACTTTTTGTGGAGAAATACCCAAGACCTAAAAATAAATGTATTGTTTTTTTGGACGGTATTTATCTTATCTATAAGTGACAACTCAATAATAAATTCTCGAAAATTAGGCAAAAACATACTTCAATTATTTTATGCTTAAAGCAAATAGTATGGGTAGATTATAGATATATTAGTGTATACTATAGTAATTTAATTATATATATATATATATTTTTTATTATTATTTTGTTTTGTTTGTATATATTTTTATTATAATATTGTTATATGTGTATATATATAGTATAATATAAATAGCCTATATATATTATTATACCTATATATTTTGATTAGATTATATGGATATATATGGTTTTATTTATTTTATTGTATATATATTATAGTTTTTTATTATTATATTTATATAAAAATAATATATATATATATATATTTAATAGAGTATATATAAAGAATATTATATATAATATAATAAATAAAAAAATATATATATATTATATATATATTAGATAGATAATATATATATATATATAGTATATAGATATAAGCACAGCTTTTAACGTGCTTATCCTCGTCTAGGGTGGCTATAATACTGTCGCCACATACGTGTCGCACTAGGTTTAATTTCTTGCCCCCAGGAAGATAAAACTCAGATTGCTACGTGGAGGATTGAACCTGCGTCCTCTACGATCAGTTAGCAGTGCAATTTAAGAATATATATATATTATAAATATAGTGGTATATGTATATATATATATAGTAATATTATAAATAATATCATATATTATATATATGATTATTTTTTTATAGTAGTGATTGATAGTGAAATATAGTGAATATATATTTTAAGGGTAAAGTTTTTGGTTAATATTTTAATATTTGTTATATTTATAATATAATATATATATATATATAATTCTTATAGCACCGAAACAGTGTTGTTTGAGGACACCTTACCGGCCGACCTTTTATGACTATTGGTTGGAGAACTCTCCCAGTCAGATAAAGCTACCCTAGAGCTTTCAAGGACCGCGACGGACCCTCAAGGTTTGTTCTTTTCTGAGTGTGGTTTTTATGTCATTATAATCGCGATTTAATATGTCACCTTCTTCTCGCTGAAAACTCGCATTCTCTCCTTGTCATCTCTCATACTCTTTATCTTGCGTGTGTAAGGAATTATTATAAATAATATTATGTCTCCTTGGTTATACAATTTGTATATGGATGGGGTTGATGAAAGAATTTAAAGGTGGGTGTTTCAAGATTGTAGAATGTTTGTATTGTTGTGTGGAGGGTGACTCACGTCTATATATGCCCGGATTGAGTGTTGGTTCCTGTGTTGGGTGAATCTGAAGAGAGTTTGAGAGACTTGGTAGAAGATTTGTTAGGGTGTGTAAAAGGAGGGGTTTGAAAGTAAAGGCTCGATAGAGGACAGTCGTCGTGGATTTTATGGTAGCTGAAAAAGTTTCTGAGTTTAATATTTAGGTGATATGTTTGGGATTGATTAGAAACGTTATTAGAAGTGCGCTGAGTATACTAAGTCTTTTGGAGTACGCTGGTCTTACGGATTTTTTGGTTCTGTATATGATAGAAGATTATAGATCTAAGTACAATCGTTCAGATTGAAAAAGTCTGGTAGGGGCTTGTTAGCGTGTGAGAAGAATTGAATAAAATGAGGTATTTCAGAGTTGTGTGGTGTGAAGAAAGAGATAAACGATATCATATGAAAGGAATGGATGATAGTCAGTTGTGTTAGGCGTTAGTGGTGTTATTAGTCATCGTTTTTTTTGGTTACCCGAGATGTATTTTATTTTTTGTTATTAGGTAGCGGATGAACCCCACATTGACGAGATGTCATAGTGAGGGTCCGTCGCCGTTTTCTACTCTATTCTGGTATAAAAGGGGCGGATAAGGGTCTTCTACTACTACTTCCTGTTTCGGTGATGTGACGATCGGATGAGGAGAAAGGTGGATGATGGTTATTGATAAGTGATTTATTAATTATTATTTTATTATTATGATGTGATATTATAATTTTAATTGCACTCCAACATTTTCGGCTGGTATGTGAAATCTAATGGTACAAATGATTAAAAATCTGTTTCTATTTTTTGGAGCTATCCCACACAAGATTCTTTTAATATGTTCTATTTAATATTTATTTATATATATATAGCTATATCAAAAATCTCACTTGAAACTGACTCATATTGTAAAGTCTTTCCAAGCTCTCTAAGAAATGGGGATCAATTGCGGTGGAGAGATGGTGTTTTTGAAAATCAAGTTTTGCCAATCGCACATAATAAAAAACACGACTAGATGAGAATGAAGAGATAAATAAAATAGAATGATCACTGGCTAACACAATTTTTTGCTGACTTATAGGTGGACTTTATTTTTAATATTTGTAGTTATTAGAGTGAGTCGTGGAGTGGTTGGTGCCAAGGGCTGCGGAGCGGGAAGTCGGAGTCGTTGGATTTCCCGGGTGAGTCGGAGTCGAAAAATACGATTGGCGAGGTGCGTAGATTCCTGGGATGAGTCGATTAATATATGGTTATTTTTTATTTATTATTTATATTATTATTATATTTTATTATATTATTATTATAAATAAGATATTTGAATTACAACTCATCTAGTTCCTAAAATAATCTTTGGAAAATAATATACAGGAGAAGAGATATATTACATTAGATTTTCCCGTATCGTGTGTGTCGTGATGAAGTGAGGACGATCTTCAGAGGATTGTATTTCTTGTAAAGCGAAAGAGTCTTTTAAGATGATATATAATAAGTAAATCAAATGATATTGAGGCTGACTGATAAATACATAAAATTTCATGTAGTCGCTGGTTTTGTGTAGAAGGCCTGCGCAAATTTTAAGTTTCTGGATTCAACGATCCGTATAATATGTGAAGTGTTTAGAAAGTATAGACTAATAGTTGATGACATGTGCCGATTTGAAAGGTCAAAGATTTTTATGACGAGAGATGTTAATATGCCCTGTCCGACAATATATTCGTCGTGTTAACCAGTATATGTCGACGTACAGTCTAACTCAAGGCAGTTAAATTGGTGATGGTGTGTATACTCTAAATAAACTATATAATATCTAAAGGGTGTCTTTATTTTTGAGTGAGAATTTCCAAATTATTACAAAGGCAACTTCTTAAGCACTGGAAGTTTGAAAGGAAGGAAATTTATCAAATTTTTTCTGATTATTTTTACTTTCTTTATATATAATTTTGTAAGGGTTTTATTAATTAAATTTTCAATGAATATTGTGGATGATCACAGTTAATTAAATTTTACTGCGGCAAATTTCTTCATCAAAAGTTTTCCAAGTTGAACATAGGTTGGATGCTCTGTAAACTAAAATTTTTACGATATATTCTTTGTAAATAGTCGGTGAATTGATCCTATATTAAACAAATTAAAAATACTTTACTCACCAATTGATGTCCATTATAAATAGAAATTATTTAATTTAGCAATGAAATTATTTTTTCTGGCCTAAAAAAAATAGTGAGGGGGTGTCGTCACATACCTTTATGTTAAAATAGCGAAGTTAAAGTTTTTTGTTTTTCACGAAGGATTTTTTGTTTTTCCCAAATGTAGGTCCAAGTGGTGAAGCCATCGGCACTCCATCAGTTTTTAGATATATGTTTTCTTTTAATTTAAACGGTGTTTGAGTTCAACAAATTAATAAAAGGTTCCATGATATATCTGGTGGGGGTATGTTATTTGAGTGATACACTTGTTAATTATTATGTCATTGTACAAGAACCGGGGTATGATTATCATATTGTATATATTATTATGTCTGTTCGGTTTTAAGTTGATAAATTTACATAATGTTTCATTATTTGGTGTTAACTATGAAAGAGTTATTTAAGATATGGTCGGATAATTGCTGTTCAGATATTGGGCATTTTCGTGTGTAACCGTTCCGCGGAAGTGGTGTGGATGAATTTTCTGAGTTTTGGTGTATTTTAGGCAATCCATTATATATATATATATAGTAATATAATATATATATATATATTATAAAAAAGGTAGGATATATAAAATTGATATAGATAATAATATATTAATTATAATATTTATATATATAATTATATAGTATATATAATATTTATATATATATATTATATAATATATATATATTATAAATCCTAAAATTTTATAAAATCCAGTCTTATAAAAAACAACTTAATGCTATATTATATTATATTAATGATGTATTAATTATTTATTATTATATTTAAACTGTTATATATATTATATATAGCTTATTATATATAATTATATTATTTTTTGTACATGTGTGCGATCGAGTGCAACTTCAATTTATGTACTTTAATTACTCAGTGTATACATTATACCAGTAGTGCAGTGATAGTGATAGTAGTTATAATAATGATAGTAATGATGGTGATAGTATTAATAATAGTTTGTAATTTATTATTTGTATGTATATATTGTGTATGTGTATATGTTTTTAGGTTATGTATATGTATTTATGTATGGTATATATTAGAGCATTTGGTAGTATTATATGTATTTCATTGTGTATAGAAGTGATGATTATATTATTTTTTTATTCTCTCAAAAAGCAATGTCTCATAATAAAAAAAAGCAAGACATCCGATAGTTGTTTGAAAACTCAAAAAGTAGTTTTAGTATAGCAAGTCGTCAGACCTCCTCTCAAGCACTCTAATCGTGCGTCACGAGAGTGGCTCCACTAGGTTGCGAAATCTTGGACTTGCCTGGGGTGAGGCGGAGATTATCGCTCGAGCGTAATCATACAATTCTTTGGTTCTATGTGCTACTCCGGTGCGCGTACGTTCGGAAGTTAAAAATGTTGAGTGTTACTTATCAGCTCCTGGTGAGTAGGCTCTAGCTCCTCGCTGAGTGTGTTTAATCTGCTTCGAAAAATAATAAATGAAATGTTAAAACAGATCTTTACAAATAATATATTTATACTAGTAACTCCTTCACCCTTGGACTCATGCTGGAGATAGATAATATATTTCAAATTTCTGCTCTTACAGCACACTCCACCCACTATTAGTGTAAGTCCTCTCAAAAAAAGTTAAAATCGAGTTCTGAGACAAGATCAAATTTAATATTATTCAACTTATGACATTGAGAAATATGCATTTTAACAATAATAAGGTACTTATATAATGATCACTGATCACAAATTTAGTTAATAATTATTATATTTATCTGATATGATAATAAATAAATATTAATGATTATAATTAGAAAATTTTTTTACTGTATGTTGCGATATTTCATTTATGTATATATAGGTCCCACCCAGACAGTATATTCTTTAGAATATACTCAAAATCTAAGTAATGATGCATAATATTCATTATTTGTGTGTTCCAGCTTATGTTTTATCATTATAATTCCTGATGGATATTTATAAGTGAGTGAGATAGCCAACACTTATAGGTTCCTTATTTAATAACACCCAGATTACTCATGAGAAAATATTATAAGTATTTGGCAATTAAGACAATAGATAAAGCTATTTTATGTTCATATATAATTAGTTGTGACTACAGCAGATTGATGAAAATGTTACTACAGGAATAATTTTATTTAAACTCACAATAAAGACACTATAAGTATATTCATATCACATAGCATCTTTTCTACCAGTGTACTAATTCATATAAAGCTTGTTGAATAAGGTAGGTCTCATTTACTTACTGGCTTATTTACTGTATATATTGCCAGGCAGTATATATAGGTATAAAACGAATAAGTACTTTATTAAATGTGCTTATTATATATTTAGGTGCACTATGAGACTTAAGTTAATATATTGCACAAATGTTACTTTTGTATATTAGATAGCTCAGAGTTCTACATTTATAACCTTACATCTAATAAAAATTCATATTTATTTATACATTGATTGTTCACTTCAATTATTTATAGATCTACTATATAATTATGTGATGTGAAGATAGGAATGATTAAACTCTCTCTCAATTTTATTCCCCTATTAATATCCTCAGTGTGTATTATTTTATGATTATTGTATTTATTTTTATTCTTATCCTAATCATTATTTAAAGTCATGTATTGATTCACCGTGTCAATTCTTTCTTGAGGTCCAAATTTCTTATCAATACTAACTGTATTCGACCAGGTTGGAATGTATGAAAAATTAATTGAATTATTAATTGCCTATTATGTGTGTAATCTTTGGCTTTTATATGGTACATCTGTATGGATCTCACACCAGAATAATATTCTAATTACTACTCTCTCACTCTGCATGTTGGGATTTTATGTTTATGTGACTTATTATATATACTCTAAGATAAGCCTATGATATATATCCTCTTCAGAGGGTAATAACCAAAGTGTATGGATTATTTGGTCTCCTCTCACTAGAGTTCACCTATAAAATATAATTACGCTTATCTATGTTGGTAATATCATAACAACTAGAATTTTGTGATATGAATTTTCCTTATTTGATAAATTTATTTTTATATTATATTATAAAATATATTAGTGTGTATAGCCTCTGGGTTATAATGATTGTATATAAACTCTACTATTTCATATTATTATTATGGTATATAATTATATATCTCAATCACTCATAATCATGATATTATCATTATATTTTAAATATTATATTTGGGATTATATATAGATTCTTTTTTATTTGATTAATTCATAATAGATATATAATAAATAAAATTTTCATTTATTATATATTTGATAATTGTATGTATTATATTATGTTATAGGCCTATAGGGGTACATTTATATCATTTTAGTCTAATTATTATTGGTAATTATTACTCTATGCAGCACTTCTTGACAATCTATTCTATTTTTTGATATTATTTAAATATTATTGTATAGTGTATTCATAAGTTGCCTTAATTCTTGCCTGATATATTATAATACACTCGTGAATTGGATCCAACTCAATATTATTATTGATTGCAAGCATTAATGGACTCATTTTAAAAAATATCTCTATATCTCAGACTTTATTTATTTATTTTTCATTTACTGTACTATTACTCTAAATTTATGCTCATTAATATTTAAATGACTTATTATATTATATATTATTATATTATTGTTAATTATGTGTTACACATAAGTGTATAGATATAAGTACCTATTTTATAATTGATTAAAACTGGTATAAGTAGTATATAGTTGTACTCTGTAATGAGTTAATTAATCAAGCAGATTTTTTTATTATGTTATTATTATTAAATTTATTTTCATTACTTTTTATATTAGTTATTATTATTCAATGTACTATAAAAATTGTAATCTCCAACATATATATTTATGTATATACTTATATAATTAGCATGTTGTATATCAAAACTACCAAAGTTCGTGCATTATTTATTAATAATTATCTCTTTTTTTTACTTATTTGGTCATCTTCTATCTCTAATTATATTCATTATGGCGGAGTATCAATTATTGTTGGAATTTGATTATTGAGTCTACTTTTTCCATTTATAGTACCTTCTTATTCATTAAAGTTTTTCGACATTGCATGATGCAACTTATTAATGTTGATTCATATTGACTTTAAATTATAGTTGGATTTGATGTCAAGAATCTATGTTCATCTCTATTATCTCACTAAGTTCGTGTAGTTTTAATTGAGTTTATGTAGCACTAGTTGATTACTTGTTGGGTATGTTGGTTTCGCTCTGGATTGTTGTGAGTCTCTCGGTGTTTGTCTCTGTTGTTGTGTGTCGGTTATCTTTGTCGGGCTTTAGTTTAAACATGGATCATTATGCGTTTCATCTTTGTACAATTCATTATATGTATCGGTTTTTACAGTCTTGGAATCTCACTGAATACATTATGTCATCGTATACTTACTTACATTTTATTAGTTGGTGAAAAAAATGTTAATGAATTATTATTATTATTGAAATAATTTATTTTAAATTTACTCGCAAAGAGCTCCAGGATTTTCTTTAACTTATACTGTGGATCATTTGAGTTTTCTTCAGATGTATCTCAGTTAATGTATTTTATTATTCTCACTCTTATTCACGTATAATTATTCTCTTTTATTAATCTTATATAATATTTTTAGCGTCTTATTATTCACAATACTTTATGCATTCTATAGTCGATATTAATAATTTTATATGTATCTTTATATTAGCCGACACATCCCATTATACTATAAATATCATACCTATCAATGTATATATCACTTAATCTCATTTATAGTTGATTGCAACATTAATTTACTCTGTTTAGACTATATACTTTTATTATTTTTCTTTTGATGTGGTATGTGAACATTTTCGGATGATTATGTAAGCTGTTAAGCTGGTTTGCATGAGTATTGTATTTTTTTAATTAATACTTTTTGGTATTTCTCAATTTTTAATGTAATATATATTGATCTCTCTTGATTATATTTATGGTTATTATCGAGTGTTTTAAAATTTATAGGAGTTTTAGCGTATATCGAATTATAATTTATCTCTATTCATATTCTATCTCTATTCTTATGTGATTTAGTGGTACTTATATTTATTATGTTTGTCTTTTATTTTTTTTTTTGCTATTTTTTAGTACTCAGATTTGATTGTGAGCTGTAGTGCGCCAAATGGCTGATGTTACATCATATAGATTGAGTGCTCACTGTTTTATTGTTTTGTAACGTGAGTCATCATTGTTTATTCGTAGCTCTAACGTCGAACCCAAGTCTTATCACTGTGAATCTATATGTTATAGTAATTAATAAGAACACGAGATAATCGAAATATAAGAAAAGCATGTATCTTAGCAATAATCTAGACTACAAGAACTAGAGAGACGACCACTCAGCATAGACTGTCGTCGCTATTTCAACGTGGTACACGCTATCCCCCTAGACGCAGCTCACGACTGCTATGGAAATTGCGCACTCTTGAATATACAGAGCGCGCTACTCGATCGATTGTGCCATATTGGGTTCGATTACTGTGACAGATTTCGTTATAGTATTATACAATTAGATATAGTATGCCGTATTATGATAGACAGCGTAGACTCTTTAGTCTCAGAACGCCATCATGATAGGTACGGATCGAGCCATAAATGATTAGTCTATGAACTTTGCTACAAGCGCGTGGCTTGTCTTATATGATCATAAACACAATGTCTATATTTTATATGACTCTCTGACTTATACTCTCTTGCTAATTTGCTTTGTGGTGCTATTATTATTATTGTATTAAATTATCTAATACTATTCTCTTATTCTTATATAATCTCACTCTTCATTAGATCTCATTATATTTTTATGCTCTTGTCTGAGACTCTCATCCTGGTCTCAATGTATTATGGCTATTAGTATAATTTATCATATCCACACTCTCATTTCTCAACTTCTAGTGATATTTTATATATATATAAATATCAATACTTCATAGCTTATTTATTTCTTAAAATATGTATTTAGACAAGTACTGTTTGCAATTATCAATTATTTATTATTATTATTATTATATTATATATTTATGTAGTGTATATTTTTTTATTATGTATATAATATATTAATATCCAAATCTCTTTATACTTGATTCTTACTGATGATTAATCTCGAGTATA
>JABUQX010019565.1:32500-48163 GCA_015478945.1 Trachelipus rathkii | reverse complement strand
CAGGGGGTGTAAAAGAAGGGGTTTGAAAGTTAAACGTAGTAAGAGAAGTTATGGTTGTGATGAGACGCAATCCTCAGGTGAGTTAGTTAGATGGTTTGAGCAGCTAATCAAGTAGTCTTCTGAGTTATATTTAGGGGATGTGTGGTGAGCAAGGGAATGAGATGAGTGTATGGAAAGTTTGTCGTGTCGAAGCAGGAAAGGTTCTGGTTCAATTAATCGTGTGGTAAAGGACTAGCTTGAGATGACGCTAGTCTTACCATGATGCGGGTTATGTTGTTACCGTTTATTGTAAGTAGTGAGCTATGGTCTGGAATAAGAAGATAGATCTGAAAGTTCAATGTGTTCAGAATGGACATCTTAGGGGCATGCTAGGTGTGTGAGAAGAATTGATAAAATTGAGGAATGAACGTATTAGAGAGAGTTGTGTGGTAGTGAAAAAGGTAAAAATGAGAGAGAGAAATCGAAAGTTTGGTTAATATGTTTGTCATGTGAAGATGTATGATATCGGTTGGTTAAGCGTGTTATAGTGGCGTGTGGTGGGAAACGACCGGCTGGGAGGCCGAAGAAAAAGTGATTGAGACAGGGTTTGAACGTAGTCTAGGAAGAATGCTTGAGTTTGGCAGAGTGAGATAAGGTGGCATAATAGGAGTGAATGGTTTGTGGCCCAACCTGGCCAAGGTATGAAACCCCTTACATTGGAGTGTTTTTACCAGTAGTGAAGGGTTCTTCCGTCGCGGTTCCAGAAGCTCTATGGTGGATTTTCTGTGCGGCGAATTCTCACTAATTAATGGTATAGAGGGGCGGTAAGGCTGGGCTTTCTTTCGAACTTTTGTATTTATTCTTTTGTCATATAATATATATATTATATTAATATATATATATTATATATATATATTAGTATATATAGTATATATATTTATAATATTATATATATATTTATATTATTATAATATATATATATATATATAATATAATTACTATTATAGAAGGTGAGGGAAACGGTCTACTCGACTTCTATCTTCAGTGGATTGCGCTTATAATATACAATGTAGCTTTAGAAGTTAAAGCTAAAATATATAACAAACATGAAGAATAAAAAGTTTAAAATTTAAACAAAATTTAGGGTGTTAATAGAATAATAGATGTATAAGAATTTATTTATAATTAATCAGATCGGCTGGGTAAAAAATAGTTCATTTTACAAAAACAGTAAACAATATTTGGACATTATTTACTTCAATAATATAAAGAATAATATAACATTTTACAATTTCATATATTTATTAAACGTAATATAGTGTACGGTATATGTAATTATTGTTATATAAAAATTATTTCTCCTTAAATACTTGAATTTTAAGTTTAGTCTCAATCCAGACACAGTCGGTTCTTATTATACAGAATATTAAAATAAGTTGCTTCTTAAGAAGAGAGAAGTTTTACATTAATTAGAAACATCGGTTGAGATGTTACTTCTCTGTATGAATCTCAGGAAGACAGAGCTAATTGAGCTTAAGACTATATCAGGAATGAGTAAAGTTAAGACGAGAAAGGAGCCAGACACTTTCCTGTTACTTAATCATTAAAAAAAACTTAATTACAAATTCCCTGTCTGTGGGGAAGAAGAAAAGAAAAATTAGTAACGAAAATAAATAATTAGGTAAGTTAGGAAATGACTAAAAGAAACTAACAAGAACAGTGTATGGAAAAGCAAAGAGAACTACATGAAGTATAGTAGAAGAACTGCCGACAGAGTCGGTCTCTCAAAGGAGAACGTAACAAGGGTGTTACGGCTCAACAACAAAACAAACAATAGGAATGGGCAGACCCCTAGGAGGCTCCTAAGGATCCTTTACAACCTATCACATATAAACAAAAATTGCTAGTTAAAGAACACTAAACAGGATCCATAAGATTAACCTCAATACAACACAACCACAACCTCAACAAGTCAGTTGCGCCGGAACGGGCGACCCCTACAGTACTCCCCCTAGAATGATGCCGGGTCAGAGGACAGATACACAAAGTGATTACCTTTTGAGGTGCCCGAATGGGGCCGCCATATCTCGAAAAGGTGGCAGGTGAGGCCGGAAAGAAAACCTGGACGAGGTACTTCGAGTTCATTCCGTCAGTAGGCAGACTTTTCATTAGGTTGAGAGCAGTCGTGAGTTCGGAAGATTGCAGTACGATTACGGATTGGAGGAACCGATGGAAGTAAAGACGTCAGGAAGACTTGAAACAGGAGGTAATGAAGTAGAAGAAACCGGAACGGTTAGATTTCAGAACCGGAGTATGAGAACACAGAAGAAAACACCTGGAGTAAGGAGGAACAAGATTCATGCTCAGTCAGGGGACAGTTCTGAATTCCAAAAAAGCAGTTCAAAGTCGATCGATGAAATGACTCCTCTTCTACCTGGTCGTTGACAGTTAAAGAATTTTGCATGAAGTCGCGGACTGGAAAGGGACCTCTACCTTGGGTTGAAAAAGGCCTTGTTATGGACAGTCGAATGAACGAAACATTGAGAACAAGAAGTAAGGGTCAGAAGAGAATCATAAAGACATGAGTGTTGTAGACGAGTCGAGTCAGGCTTCCATGAGGGAAGAGCACATCGTCTTCAGACCGAGAAACCGTAAGAATTTAGGATCGACCAAGGAACGAGGACTAGTGTTTGTCAAAGACTCACCAGGAAGACGAGGGTTTAGTCCAATAAACCAGCTCTGGCAGGAAGTCTTTTGAAGTGAGATTCTGATTTAAGGGGGAGGACCGAATTCCTAAGAGAACTAAAGGCAACGCTTCAATCCAATTCTCGTTCCATGGCACAAGCAAGGGATGCTTTTAATTGACGATGGAACCGTTCGATAGAATTTTCCGGTTTCGAGACAGTGATAGGGGGGCGCACTCGAGAGGGCCTAGGAGTGTCATAGGTCTTTAAAAGAAAACAGACTCGAACTGTCTCAGCCTTTGATGGTGGACGGTGGAAGGCACACCAAGAACGCTGAGAGTCCAATGAGGAAAAGACCAAAGCTTTGCAACAGTCTCGCTTGGATATCGAAGGGACATAGCTTCACGGCACCTTCGTAAAGGCGATCAGATGCAGCTTGAGAAGATAAGAAAATCCGCTCTGAAGGAGGAAGAGGGCCGACAAGGTCAATATGAACCTTATTGAAACGTTCCGAAGGAGGAAGGAATTTTCCGAAGAGGAGCTTTGGTGTGTTTATGGACCTTGTGTTTTTGGCAGGAAAAACATGCACGGGTCCAATTTTTCACATCAGAGTTGATGCCAGGCCAAACAAAACGTGAAGAAATTAACTTTTGTGAAGCCTTTACTCCAGGATCGTGATAGAAGAATGCAGTACAGAAAGAAAAGGGGGGGGGGGGGAAAGAAAAAAAAAATTTTTATTCTTAACGAAAGACTGTGGAAATAAAGGACGAGGAAGACCTGTTGAAAGGTTCGCAAACAGAAAGGTCTTGAGCACATTCGGAAGGTGTATTCGTCTCAGTTGAGAGATGTGTCGTCCTGAGAGCCGAAAACCTTCTGATTCGCTGAGCCTCGACGCAAAAGCTTCGTATCCAAAGATGTAATTGGTGAGATTGGAATCCCACATGAATTCGCGAGACAGAGCATCACGCGAGTATCGTTGTCCAGCTCCTGAAGATGTGGCCTTATATCAGAAGTGAAACTGGGCGATATACTCCAGTATGTCGAGCTTCACGCGGATTATGACGTTCATGACGTGATTTAATGGCGAAAATTATCAGTTTGTGGTCGGTCAGAACATGGAATTCCCGACCTTCCAAGAAATACCTAAAATGCCGAATCGCTTTGTAAATGGCGAGGAGCTCACGGCTGAAGGTACTATACCGGGTCTCAGCCGGTTGGAGTTTTTTAGAGAAAAATGCAAGAGGAACCCAATGCTCGTTTTGAAGCTGCTGTAGCACTCCCCCTATTGCAAAATTGGATGCCTCGCCTGTACACGAGGTCGGTGCGTCCTCTGGTAGGGTGCACAAGGAGACTGTCCGCAAGAGCAATTTTTGCGTTGGCAAATAAATGCGCTCACGAGTTTCCGGTTGTCCAAGGAATTTGTTGGACAAACCTCGCTTCTTGGGCTTATAAGAGAGATAGTGGCTTGCAAGTACAAGCGGCTGCCCGTGGGATGAACGATGATAAAGAGATTAACCTTCCCAAAGAACTGTGAAGTTTCGCTTGGTTCGGGGAATGGAAACTTCAACGCGAATTGCAGAAACACATCTTCGAAAGGTGTTATCTTTCTGCGTGTAACAGATGTTGGCCAAAAATGTCAAAGAGACACTCAAAACACATTTATCGGGCATTTATTCCTTGATACATTACTCATTTCAGACGGCGTGAAACAGCTTTTGAGATCGGTTTTCATGCTCCGCGTGCTGAGATATTGGCTATTACAGAATATCGTCGATATAACCCACCAAAAGGGTAGGGCCGCGAAGTACCGTGTCTATGAAATTTGAACGTGTTGGGCGGATTCCTTTCAATCCGTATGGGCACACGAGATACTCGAATAACCCAAAGGGCGTTATCACCGCCGTCTTAGGGATATCCTGAGCGGCCACCGGGATTTGATGAAAAGCTCTCACCAAGTCAATTTTAGAGAAAATAGTAGAGCCATGAATATTAGAGTTGAAACTCTGGATGTGTGGGACAGGGTACCTATCTGGGACAGTAACACCATTAAGGGCACGGTAGTCTGAGCACGGACGCCAATCCAGAGAGTTTGGTTTAGGGACCAAATGCAGAGGGGATGCCCAAGCAGATTTAGAAGGACGGACAATCCCTAACTCGAGCATATGCTCGAATTCTGCACGTGCCGCCCGAAGTCTGTCAGGAGCGAGACGCCTAGCACGAGCAGAAACTGGAGGTCCTGTCGTTTCAATATGATGTTGCACATCATGTTTGAGAGGCAGTAGAGAAGAACAAGGACGAAGAAGATCAGGAAAATCTGAGCGAACCATATTGAGAACCATATTAAGAAAAGGATTAGAAATGTCAGAATTGACAACGGAAATGGAACCTAAAGTAAAAACTTGGAGAACACCAGACACCTTAAGGTCGGTATTCCCGTCGAGCAAACGTCGATTCCTAATATCAACCAAGAGGTTGAAATGCTCTAAGAAGTCGGCACCTAGGATAGGGTATGCCACATCTGCAACAATGAATACCCAACGGAAAACTCTGCGAAGGCCAAGGTCTAGGGAACAGGACCGTTCACCATAGACCTTAATGGACGTACCATTAGCTGCACAGAGGGTAGTGTCAGTAGGAGAAAGAGGAAATTTTGAAGACGAGGCTGGTAGTAAAGATACTTCCGCTCCGGTGTCGACTGAGACAAGCGCTTGGCGGTGGCTGGGAGTCGTAGAATCATCAGCTTGAGTTGTTTCACTGAAGCCACCTCGACTGCTGATATCCGCGATTGGCTTACGAGTTTCCCGGTTGGGAATTTTGGGTAGTAAGCAAATGGGAATTAGTGCACGGAATGGTACACTTCTTAGCAGATGCACCAAACCTCTTGTGGAAGAAACAGACCCCTGGTTGAGAGTCTGCTGGATTGTTGGTGATAGGACGAGGAGATGGAGAGCGAGGTCTGCGGGGCGAGAATGGACGCGAAAACTGAGGACGTTGCTGGGCCTGTAAGGACGCTTGTTGCGTTATATTCATGGCCTGCAAGGTCGCTGCCATTGACGCCATTGTCTCCTCCAGTCTAGCTATCCTCTGTGACAGAGAATTATAGTTTGCACTATTGGAATTAGCAAATTCCTGCCTCAGTGCCTGGTTAGCACTTGTCATCTCCTGACGAAGTGCATCAATATGAAGAGTAGTTATTGTAGGATTCAATTGTGAGGGGTGGTCGAAACCCAGAGCAACAGGCTTGACACAGAGAGCACGAAAGAGTGTCAAGATTATTAGGGTATGAATACGGTTCCCGCCAGTTTGACCGTACTCTTCTGCCGTGAGCTAGGGTTGATTAATGCCATCAAACGGCGCATTTCGAGAGGCAGGCGATTGAGCCAAAGTTCAAGGAACATTGCCTGGCTGTCAGCACTGGGATTGGGGTCATTACGCAAGACCAGCATCCGCTGCATAAGCTGGGATGGCTTGCTGTCCCCCAGTACTTCCCCCGAAATCAATTGTTTGAGTTTCTCCTCTTTGGGAATCTCGAAACGTTCAACTAGGATCTCCTTCGTAGAGTCTGAAAGCAGTCTCCAGAAGAGACAATATAGTAGGGAAGAGCTGTCCTGCAACTGCTCCAGGGACAGATGTTGAGCAGAGCTGCGATGAGGCAGCATACGTCTGTTCGAATGGAAAACGACGTAAGGAAATACAGATTTTAACAATGGTAAACCGATTAAACTTAGGCTTACCAGAGTTATATTGGGGCACTGGCATATAATGCACAGTTTGCACCGAAGGAGGAAAAGGAATTTGATGCAGGATCAGAACAGGACGGAACTGAAGAATGCGGGAGAAAGTTGGAGGGTTCAATTTGAGGATGTGAAATTGAAACCGGATGTGTAAAGGATTCGACAATTTGGGGAAGACGGAAAAACCATTGAGACTAAGGAAAAACTATAAGAAGAAGGAACGTGAATGAGAACAGAAGGAATAGGGAAAGATTACCAAACGAATTAGCCAATGAGTGAAAGAGGAGCAGAGGATAGTTTAAGGAAGTGAACTGTCAGTATTAGCTTGAGGAAAGTGGAGGGAAGCTATAGAGGAATAAGTAGAGGTAGGATTTTTGAGTGGTCGATAGCAGTAGTAGTTGTTGTAGACACTTAAGATGAGAGTGCGTGCCTCAGTGGAAGAAGAGACAGGGATATTAAGATCATGGGATTCGTGTTCACCCATGATTGCAAGCAGGAAACAAGGAATTTATAATTAAAATGTTAATCACAAGATTATAATATTGCACCACAAAATATAAAATCACGAGAGGTAATTATTAAACACCAAGATACAATTAAATGAATAATACTGATATACGAAAAGGGAAAAGAGTGTGGCTCTATGTAAATGTGTAACTAAAATACTTTTACAAAAGTATAATGATCGTTAATGACAAAAATAAAACACAATGAAAAAAAAAAATTAACAATATTAATAAAATATTAATAAAAAATACAAATAATAATAATACAAGAAATAAAAATTTTAATGAGAAAAAATTAAATAATATACTCAATAATAATAATAATAATAATAATAAATAATAATAGATAATAATAATAATAATAATAATAATTAATAATGAATAATCAACTAATAATAATGTGGCGTACAATAAAATTAGTCACCAGACACCGGTTAACTAATAAACTCCAGAGTCACCCAAATATAGAAGGGTGGAAGAATCAGTCTACTCGACCTTCTATCTTCGTGATTGAATTAAACTAGTAAAAATTTATGTACATATTACAACACTAGGAAAATTATATGGTGTTTATAACAATGTAAGTTTAATCAGTAGGAAGGCTGGGTTACAGATTATTTCATAAATGATTATGATCCAATTATTTACTACATAATAATATTAATATAATATATTACATAAAATTAATGATATCTTAATGTCATTTCAAAATAAAATCCAGAAATTACAAAAGGTAAATATGTAAACAATTGATACTAGTGTGAAGATTTTAACCGTGTAGATTAATATTCACATCTAAATCTGTACACAAAAAATCCGATGCTGTATGAGATGATCACAATCAAAATTGAGGGATCTTTGAGTGAAATTAGGACATATAAATTCTCACATACCATTAGTCTTGCAGATCAATATGTTAACAACAAGCTGCCGACATCTTGGAGTTCATAAGATACAATGGCCATAGGAACCAGTAGCCCCAAGGATGCAGTTACTCTGCAAGACATAATTTAAGTTAAAAGAACAGAACAAGAGTTCTTTGGAAAACAATCGGCATTGCAGAGTTCCTTTCAAGAAAGATTATCATAGAACTCACTAATGAATAAGAGAAAAGAAAATGGAATGAAGCCACCTCTTCCAGCTACTGTAAATTATTACTCAATATTTATTAATAAATACAAATATAGAAATTCCTTGTCTGTGGGGAAGAAGAAAGCAAGAAAAGAAGAAAGAAGACTTAGAAAGGTGTTAAAGTTATGGTGGTTGATAACACCTTCAAATAAGTAGATTGAATTTTGATGCTGAAGTGAGTTGAGCGTTGTCACGAGTTGAAAGTGCGTTTCTTCCCGTAGGCTGCGTAGGATTCTTACCAGTGGGCTTAGCGAGCCTCTGCCCCAGGGACGCCGACAGGACTCACCCCAGTGACAATGCGCAGGCACACTCCGCGTCTCGGTCCGTGAATGATGGTTCGGGTCAGCTGTCAGGTGAGAGCGTAGGATGTGGCGCCATTTAAGGTTCACTGAGAAGGTTTGACCACTCTTACTGCTTCTACTGGCAGTTGGTCCGACCTGCAGAAGCTGGTAGTACGGTAAGCGGCACAGATCAGACCGAACAGAGTGGCGGCCCGCAGAAGAAACTTATTTGATGGATGTCCAGGATTCTGATGGGTAGTTCGGAACTTCAAATTGGCCACATGGTGCTGTGTTTGGTGTTCGTGCTGCCACACAGTGGCACTGAGTCACTCACAGGTCACCAATTAGAAGGTGTATAATTGTATGGTGGTTCTGAATAACACCTTTCAATAAATAGATGAATTTTTTATGTGTAAGTGACGTGAGCGTTGTCCACCGATTGAAGGGCGTTTCTTCCGGGAGGCATTGCTCTAGGATTCTCATGGCTAGCAGCCTCCTTGCCCAGAGACGCCCACGAATAATATTATATATACTATAGATATATATATTATATATATATATATTGTATATATATAAATATATATAATATATATAATATATTATATACTATACTAATATAATATTATATAGCACCCAGAAGGTTTTTGATTCTTATGGAGGGTTATGACTCTTGATAATACAACCTTTTGATACCGAATGAGAACCAAATACGCATGGGTCTTTGTGTTCCCCTCCAACCCCAACTCTAGCACGTGTTGTATGTGCATTCTGTATTAGCAATTTAGTGTCGCTTTACATCATCTTTTCAACCTTTCATCCTTTTCCCTCATTTTTCATCTCATTTTTTGTTTTTTCAATGGAACGATATTTCATGTAACTTATGTTTATTTTTTTTTTTTCTGTGCTATCTCTATTCAGTGTGCCTTTAAATATATTAGGTGTCCTCATTTTCCCCCCGAACCAGCCGCTGTTGTTTGGGCTATTTTGCCTGCTTCTTTATCTTCAAGCTCTCCTATTTAGTGGATGAGGTGACAGGGAAAAATGCCGCTCCTATAGTGTTCATTTTTTTTTGACCGGGCCTCATTTGTATGGGGAACCTGGAGCCTTTACCTGGCTAAAGCACACTGAGGAGGCTGCTTCTGCACTTTGGTGTATAATCTTCTGGCTTTACCAGGAAGATATTAAGGTGCCGTATTGTATCACGATGGAAAACCATGCGAAGACTTCGGGAGGATCTTCATGAGGCCACATTCCACAGGCCTTATCCTACTGGGTGGGTCACGAGGAGTTGTGGTAGGTCTCTGACTTGCAAGCTGTTGTGAGGAGAAGGGATTACCTCTTCCCTATGAATGATACGTCTTTCCAGCCCATCCTGTTATTTTCCTTTTGTATTTTCATTTGTTTTATTGTTTTTCATTGTTCAGTCACATGGACCGAAGTTTGTTGGTTTAGTTAATTTTTGTAGGAAAAACCTATTAAAGAAAACGGTTACTAAATCGAGGAAGGCTTAATAACAAACCCAATTAGCCATCAGTTGTGTTTCCAGCTCTTGCCCCACCTCGGGTCTTTATCTACGTACCAGCAGGTACTGTCCGGGCTTTCTTCCTTCTCCATGAATAAAGGACAACAAACCTGCCATAATGTGCCCTTATCCTCATTACTCAAGTAACCTTATCTGTAGTCCTACCTTTGCTCAAATTGCCAAATGAAGCATCAGAGTAAACCTCCAACCTCATCCTCCCCCTTTTTAACTTTGTATCTTCATTTGAATTTCTTCTCATTTTGCTCTTTCTGCTACCCTAACTAGCTCCTTGTAATCTTCTACATTTGCCTCCTTCATATTCCTTCCAAAAAAACTCCCATCAAAACTAAGATCAAGACGAGTATTCTGTGACATCCAATTTAATTTTCCCAACAACGATCCGTATTCTGTCATCTCTTCTTTATTTAACCTTTCATCCTTATTATCCTTGTTTAGTTTTCGTATCACTAATTTGTCCCTTGAATAACTCTTCTGACTTATAACGATATCCCCTTCTTCCTTTTGTTCAACTTCTATTCTTAAATATTTAAAAACTCCACTTCTCTTCCAACCTTCAGCTCCTTCCTTATTTTCGATATGATTTTCTCCTCTAACATTTTATTTCCTCCATAAATGAGATCATCTACATGAATCCCCATTATTACATAAACAACACCGCTATCTTCTCATTTAAATATGGTGTTATCTATTTTACTTCTTTTCCCTCCTATCTTTATTAACAATTCGACTAAACTCTCGTACCATTTTCTAGCTGCATCCTTCAACCCGTATACTGTGTTCTTCAGTTTCCATAATTTTAAAGTATTGGCTTCCTCAGGAGGTTTTATCACTACTCTTTCCATTTCTTTTCCTTGCAAGTAGGTGTTTTCACATCCAATGTTTTTACCTGCCAATCTTTCATATTGATTATTATAGATAGGATTATTTTTAACCATTCTATTGAAAAAGTGGGTGCTTCACAATCTTCTATTCCTAGAGTCTTTTTCCATAAAACCCTTAACCACTAAGCTTGCTTTCCATATCTTGCCTCCCTCTTTCTCCTTTTCCGTAATTATTCATCTTGTCTTAAGTACCTTATTCTCTTTATTTTCGTTTATCTCTTCAAAAACATTATTTTCTTTCCAACTTGCAATATTCTTCTTCTTTGCTGCTTTAATTTTCTCCCTGTAATCTGATTCGTTACATCTTTTTCGGTTTTCATATCCATTACCTTCACTAAAGTAAGATTCACCTTGATCTCCTTTATCTTCCTCCACTTCATATTCTCTTGAAGTCCGCCCAAAACTCTTCCTCAGAGTCTAAATCTTTAACGTTATAAGTACTGTCATATTTACCTCTTTTACCTCCCAAACTCCATTACCTTTACTCTTCTCCACCACTCTTCATTCTCGTGTCTTATTCGATAAGTTTTTCCTCTTCTAACATCATAAGGATAAACCCCCTCATCCTCACTCAAATCGTCATTCCTTTCATCATCCTCTTCTTCCTGCACTAACTCCTCCCCTTCTTCCTTTTCTTCTCCTTTTCCTCCTTCCATCACCTCCCTTTCATTCTCCTCCATCTTCTCTCTTGCCTTCTGTATTTTCGTTATATGTAACTTATTCACCTCTCTAATCAATGCCCCATGTTTAACCATTACTATTTTACCATCTCTACCAATTAGTCTCCCCTGTCCTCTCCACTTTTCCTCCCCTTTCTTTTTATAATAGACTTTGTCTCCTACTTGAGCTTCTTCGATTCTGTGGACTAATTTTACCTTTTAGTGCCCTCCTTATCCGATCTCTGCATTCTTTCTCTTGTACTTTGCCTTTAACCCGAGTTTGTAATTGCATTAGTTCCTTTAATTTTGCTCCCTCTATTTCCTCTTCGAGTTCAGCAGGGCTGCATTGTTCCATCTCATTTTTACCACGGTAATAAATCCCAAACACTTTCTGATTTGGAGAATACCCACCATTCATTATTCTATCATTTTTCGCGCTTACCATCCACATTAATATCCAATTTCTTCCTTTAATATACCGACTGTCTTTTCACTTTCACCATTGCTCCACGGACTCTCACTTGTCGTACATAACATCTCTATGCTCCACTTTTCAGTAAATTCAATTAATTCTTCATTTTTGATTTCCCTACCTCCATCAGTTATTATATTTTGAGGGGCTCCAAAATAACTAATCCATTTCTCCATTATACACTCCATTATGTTAGAAGGTTATTTATCTTTTTTTCCATTTTGCTTGACAGTAATGTGTTGCCCAATCCACCATGACCAGAAATTTTTCACCTTCCAATTCACCTATGTCCATTGATAATACACTTCGTTGAAATTTTTTGCCAGAGGCAACCCCACTATAGGCCTTTCAGGATTTTTCTTATAGTTATTACATGTCTCACAATTCATACAGATCTCCTTTAGCGTTTGTAACCTTTCTTTCTTCTCTGGTAATCCACATCATTACCCAGCTTTACAAATCATTTGTTGCAGTTTATCAAAGGCGCAATGGCCAAATTGTAAATATAAATGCAAACAGGCATTATTCCAATTTCTTTAAGTATAGAATTATTTTCCTTGAGTGTTAACCATACACTCTTCATTTTCCCTTTTTCCTTTAATTTAATTCTTATATGACTCTTACTATCAATATTAATAGGTATTTTCTCTTTTATTACAGGATGTTTACACTCTAAATATTTATTCACAAAATCTATCCTAGCCCCTAATTTGTCTAACACTGCAGTCCCTATCAACCAAGGGATATTCCCTTCGACTATTTCTGTTTCCAGTAATGCTATTATTTCCTAGGACAATAGGGATTAAAAATATTCTGTGACACTTATATTCCCTTTCCCCAAAAACATAAGTTGTTTCTACCTTACTTTCAGATTCCTTTATCCTCCAGTTCTTCCCTACTTAATGTCGATAGAATTGCTCCTAGTCACAATTCTCCCACCACAATGTTCCTACAACCGGTATTGACTATCGCACTGATTATATCCCAGTTGTCTTCTTCTATCCCTTTATCCCCCAACAATACCACCTCCTTTGTCAATTGTTTCCTTTCATCACACATATTAGCCAAGTGTCCTTTTTCTTTACATTTGTAGCATTCTTTATCCCTCATCCAACAGTTTTCCATCACATGTCCTTTCTTCCCGCAGCCATTACATTCTGTATCATTTCTTCTATATTCCGGACAGAACCTTTGCACATGGCCCTCCTTTTTACAATTATAACAAGCGTTCTTCCTCTCGAAATTTTTATTCCTCTCTCCACTATACCTTATCTTTTCCTTGTTTTGGTTCTGAAAACTCTTTCCCATAATTCGTACTAACAAACTCGTCACTCCTGTAAACGATAAATCTCCGTCCAAATCTCCTAACATTATTTCTTCATTATCTGACAGTTTACTCCTTCCTAACAACAACCCTCCTTTATGTTCCTCTCCAAGTATAGCCATTCTGGCCGCAGTACACCTTCGCAATGCCACATCAAATCTACTCACAAAATCCTGTACCTCCTCCGTAGGTCTTCTTTCAATTCTAAAGAAAGCGTTCATACTATCCATCTTTTTTCTTGTCACTGCTATATTTCTTTTCTAGGACACTCATTATCTTGTCTACTCCCTCACTACTTGCTATCTCCTCTCTCGGCAGTCCTCCCACTAGTTCCCATGGTTATCCACATAATGCACTCCCAATAGTTAAACCCGGGTATTTATCCACATTTTTATTTCTCCATATCCAATCTTCCACTTTACCCTTCCACTCCAAAATACTCTCCTTCTTCCCATCAAACACAGGACATTTTTCACTCCTTTTACTTTTCTCAGTACTCTCATCATCTGAGCCCATTTTCGACACTGAGATTTTATACTAAGAATTGAAATAAATTACTTTATTAAAAGGTAACAAGTAAACTAAAGTACCTTAGGTAGATAGAAGATCAAAAGATGAAATTACAAGAAGACAAAAACTTTAAGAAGGAAACCAGATAAGAAATAGTAAAAGTATAAAGGATGAGATAATGAAAATTTTTGTCCAAGGCCGCTTCAGACAGAACTCTTGATAACAAATCTTCTTTACCGATTCAATTGTCTCAAATATGAATATCAAATCATCAATGTTAATTTTCCTCTATAAACTTTCACACATAAACTTTATACAATAAACTCAAGAAGGAAAATTATATCTTAATCATTTGTAAAAACAAAACTTATTACAAAATTGATGACAATCCTAAGAAAAAAGAAAAATAAACATTTTAAATTAAAAACTCACAAAAAAAGGAACCCATACAGATAAAGATTAGCACGGACCCCTTTTCCGTAAAACGTCCCACACATACCTGAAACTAAAACAGTGCGCACAGGCAATACAAAAGGACCCTTACCACCCCAAACATGATTATTTTTAAAGCAGCTGCTGTGAGATCTCGGCGAATTAATCGCCAAACACGTAAACAATATTTTCGAACTTATATTTCGACTGTCAACTCAACAACTCCCTTTTCTTTTGTGTGGAAAGTTGCACAGAAAATATCTCATCGCTCCAACAACTCGCCCACAGTCCTCCGTTTTGGGCCCGATATAACCGACTTGATATCCGCTCCTGCTGCTGTTGCAGATGATTAGTTTATAGTTCTTGTTCTAGCCACTCGACTCTTCCACATATCCTGGAAGCCTTTTCGAAAGAATTGAGAATTAACACTGCACTGCCAAAACTTCGTATCAACAGCGAAGGGGGAAGTCATACCCTAATTTACCGTCTTTTTCACACTTTCAGGTATCAAAACTGCACTGGCGAATAGCAGAGATTGTACCCTTGGCCTAGACATGATTTCGTACTAATGCTCCGTCATCATTCACCCCTTCGGCATCCAGCGTTTTTCTGGGATCTGTATAACAGATCTGGAGTGGAAAACATCTTTCTCCATCTATCTTGGACTACAACTTTTGTACCCCTATCCCCAAAACATGGAAAAGATTCCGAAGTTAGCGGAACAAACCAAAGAAACTAAATTTCACTGAACCCTGTTCAATTACCTGTAAATATGGGGAAATTTGTTTTCAGGCCGACCTTCATCTCCATGTTGCTGAAAGTCGACAGCTTGTTTCAAACTATTCCAGTTTGGTTTCCTCAAAATCGTTCGGACCGCGGACCCTTGTTTTAAAAACTTGGACCATGACATCCGAAGCCTTACTCAAACTGGATCGCGAATGACTTCTTGGTGTCATTTTTGACCTTGAAAGCTTATGAGACAATGTTGAGATCTGGGGTTCTCCCTTAAAATTCCGCCCCCTCAGTTTCGGACACTCCCTCTTTTCATTTAAGATGCCTTCTAATCCAAATAGACCATCCAGTTCGTGCCTCTTCTATCTGTCACGCCACTTACTGCTGGATGAAGGCATTCCGGCAGGGTGGTTCTAGTGCTTTATTTCTAATTTTGGCTCTCGATTAATACATCTTACTTCTACCCAATTACAGTCAATTTGGTTCTCTTCATGTTGAGACCTTGCTCTAATATATAGTAGCCAGTGGCCAGGCTGCCTATTTCTTGACGGCAACTTCAAACTAGCCAAATAAGAATATTTCACGGATGGAAGTAACTCCATGGGCTATCCATTTCACCACCATCAAACCTCAGAAAGTACTTTTAAGAAAAGAGGAATTGAAGAAACCAACCTGCACCTCTTCCGGCGAACTTAACTTTATAATGACTCCCCATTCCGTAACGTCACAGGGTCAAATGTAGGCTCGTTGCTAGAATGACCCACTTTACAACATTACGCACCGCATATTGAACTC
>JABUQX010019565.1:0-27500 GCA_015478945.1 Trachelipus rathkii | reverse complement strand
TGTTACAGCTATACAAAGCTGTATGAATTATCCCAAATATAATGTGATAAACGAGGCACAAAAGGCCCAACTAATTTTTTTTTATAAAAGAAGCCTATGGAAAATTTTTAATAAATTTGAGAGGCTGTTAACTTTTTTTCCTAAGACAAATCATTTTCATTTTTATTATTCGCTCATTATTATTTTAATGACGAATTTATCCTGTTGGGTGATCAAACAACAAATCCAGTATGAATTTTTACAACTAAGTCTTTGTAACTTATTTTCCTAAAAAGATCGTGCTATTTTTTTTTGTTTTTATTTCTTCATTATTATTTTTTAAGATATTATCTCTGATACAATCTTCATCATAAAAATCGAGCTGAACCCCTAAGTCTCCCTCTTATTACGTAAAGTATATTTTCTGTACCTAAGTTTATTAGTAAACTTTATAAAGTAGTACTTTCCTAAAAATAAAGAGGATTTAAAAAATAACAATGGGACTCTTCATAACTTGTTTTCAATTTCTTTTTTTAATACGTATATTCAAAACACATTCATTGGTTTCAGAAAAATCGACTTGTGTCGCCATAATTGATTTCGTCAAACAAAATGTATAATAATAATGAAAATTTGGCCGCCTAGGATTTCGACCTGAGTCACAGAGGGGGTCATAGACCCTCGCGGAATGACCTAAAATTGATTTGCCTAACGAAATAAAGAAAAAAACGATAATTCGTTTACTTTATATATTATTCTCATGGCATTGATGACATAAAAATCAGCACCATATCAACCTTTTGTTTCAATCTTAATAAAGATTTGTTAATTAAACAGATTTACTGTATTCTTAAACAAAAACTTATTAAAACAGGCAACTATTTTCTAACTAATCGTAAAATAAAAAAAAAAAAAAAAAAATATGAATGAGTTGCATTGCAATCGGAAGTCTATCGAATACTCGTGCATCTTCATTAAAATCATTTTTAATACCCACACACTCCACATATTACCCCACTATAATTATATATAATATATATAATAATAATTATATATTATAAATAATAATATTATATATATATATATAATATATAATATTAATATATTAATATTATATAATATATTATTCATATTATATATAATAGTATATATATATACCGTTATTATAAATAATATATTAATATATATATATATATAATATAATATAACCCGTATATATATATATATACGATATATTATATATATTACTATTATAATATATATTATTTATAATAATATATTATATATATATAAATATATATATATACTATAAAATATAAATATAACGTTTCCTTAAATATGCGTTATCTCTTTTAGATATTTATTAATAAAATATATTTAAATATATTTTTTATATTATATATAATTATATATATATATATTTTTTATATTACACCAATTATAATATAATAACTATAAATTCCTCAAATCCTCTCCCCTAAAAATAACACAAAAATGCCTTTTTATTTTCTCCCACAACGCGTTTTGCCAATTCTCATCAAAAACCTTCTCCACTCCATAAATTTACAAAACGCCGCCTCCACAGGGGCGCCATTCTCTCTCATTCCTTCCAATCATTTTATCCAAATCCTGCCCACCCCACCCACCAATCCACCAAACTTTATCACAATACGCAGATATATCCAAGCTTCATTATCCCCAACTTCCAATGTAATATAAGCCACTCATCACACCCAAAGAAATATTTACAAAACTATTAAAACTTGTTACTCTCCAACAGTAATGACCCGCCTCCCCCTCAAATCCTTCCATCACCCTCCTTAAACTACGGCGCCCACCAATTTGCTCTTTCGAACTAGCTTATTACTAACAATAATCCCCCTCCCCCTAAACAACCCAAATATTAGACTTACCTATAATTTCAATTACTTCTCCCAATCGACCAAATTCACCTCATTCACCAACAAACTAAAACACCTCCGAAAACCCTTTCCCAACATTAAACATTCAACAACATGGAAACACCCCTTACCACCACTTCATAAAACAAAAAGCTTTCGCTTCAGAACAAACATAAAACTATGCTCCCCGCAATGGTTCCCACGCACTTGTCAAAATCTTAAACTCAAAAAAAATTAACAAATAAAAACACCCAAAACACCTCTCTATAAAGATTACACTGATGCACCAAAACTAACCCACTCATCCCAAATTTACATGACGAGAACTTACATTTCTCTCCTATATCCACCCACCTGAATGTGGGTACTAATTTTTCTACCAGAAAACCCTAAATCCAAAACACCCATGTCACCAAATATTATCAAACCCCCTCCAAGGTAACAGACTAAAATCCCCACCTCCACAGCAATTCTTTAATTACTTTACAAACATATTTTCCAATTATCCATGGACTATACCCATATCCAAAAACAACATATAACACCTACCTAAAAACCCCCCCCAATAACAATTTACTAAAACTCCCCCTCCCCAAAGATTTCCCCCAATAGAAAACCACTGTCAGAGACCCAAATGACCTCGCCGGAGCAATATCAGTTCACCACCCAAACTTACAATAATATAAAATAAGAATTCAAATAGAACAGTTACCTTCCCACCTACCAGATTGTCAAATTTCCAGAACAAAATAAGCACCTCCTGGTTGCTCCGCTCCGAACCGCCACCCACGTTGCCGACTTCTCTTATATCTCCTTCTCGAACCTTGGAAATCCTTCCAAAGACGGTGCGGCTTCCTCGGAAAGCGTTGTGCCCTTTCCAATTGAGTGGCAGGGCAGATAGTAATATAATATTAATATTATTGTCAGCCTCCCGAAAAGCAAATATCAAGTAATAAAAAAAACTTATAACAAATGAAGAAATAAATAAAAATTATTAATCATGAATAACATTTGATTCCATCTGAAAATTAATAAAAAAAAAAAAATACCTTTAAAATTTTTTAAAATTGTTTAAAAATGTTGGAAAATCTGTATGATAATCATTTTTAGATAAGAACGAAGAGCTCTTTGCTCTTAGACCGTCAAAGTGAAATGCATTTTTTAAACTAAAAGATTAGTTCCAAGGGAACACAAAGGTGATCATCTGGTTCCGGCCTACCGGGACACGTGGCTTGTTCCCTCCGTCGCATCGAACCCCTAAAAAGAAAATAAAAAAAAAAATTAAAACAATTTCTTAAATATCATAAAAAACAATATTTTACCTGTCTCGTAAACTTACTGCAAAATGGAAGTAATAAAAGGCCGTTACGCATGGCCAAGACCTAAGATTATTATCTAAGATAACTTATAATAAAAATAATAGAATAAAATACTTTTTTTTTAATTCATTTATTAAATTGTTCTTAAATCTAAAATTGTCATTTCTGTTATGCTGTTAACTTTTATTCATTCATATCGTTCGGACTGTCATATATAAAGATATAATATATTATAATATTATATATATAGTATTATTAATACTAATATTATAATATTATATAAAGCTAAGTAATTATATTATAGATAATAAGATTTAAAACTGTCTCCCAGTATAAAGTCATGCTTCTAGAAACCATCAAAAACCTGTCAGTGACCCATCAAAGTTCCGGTTACACGCTTGTTGATTTTTTTTTGCTCTTAACTGCAAATATCCAAGGGATGTCGTCACAGACCTATTCGCTGATAAGCCGGGAAGTTTTTCCAATTAATAAAGCAAAGCACGACTATCAATTTAATCTCGATTAACGTTTCTGAGTTTGGACAGGAAGCGTTACTTATTAATTAGAGAATAAGCTTCACCCACTCTCTCGCTCTACCAGTATCAAACCTGGGCCCTTCTCGCTTGCTTAACGAGTGCTTCTAACTCTGTGAGCTAGACCTTTATATATATAATATATTATATATATACATATAATATTATAATATATTAAAGATATGAAGCAGTCCATAGATATACTAATGTATGTATTATTAATATATATAATATATTAAAATATATACTATTATTATATATATATTAATATACTATAATATATATTAATTATATATATAATATATATATATATAATTATAATTTATATTATATATATACTTAATTATAATATATATATACTATATATATATAAATTAATACGGTATTATATATATAAATATATATAATTTTATTTTATATATATAAATAATATAATAAGTAATAATTATATATATATATAAATGGTTGTAAAATATAATATATATATAATATTATTAATAAATATATTATAATATATATAATAATATATATATTATATATATTATTAACTATATATAATATAATAATAATATAATTAATTATATAATATATATATAATTATTATAAATTTATATAATCATAATATATTAAATATATATATATTATACTATTTTATATATTAATATATATCATATAGTATATATATATATATATTTAATATGAACCAATATAATTATATATATATATATATAATACTATAATTATTATTATAATATATATATATATAAACTATATAAAATATTTATATAATCTATTAAATAATATATAATAATGCCTTTATATATATATATATAAATTAATATATTATATTAATATTTATATAAAATACTTATAATATATATATATATATATATATTTATAATATATAAAATAAGATATATTAAATATATATATATATATAATTATATATAATATATATATATTATATATATAATAATATAATATCATATACTATATAGGTGAAATCCAATGTTTAAACACAATCCTATTTCAATGATGTTCGAATAAGCTCCGATTAATATCATTTTGGAATCCTGTGATGACCTTTTAAAGGGAAACTATACAATAAGCCAAGACTTCTTAGTGGGATACTATTCAACTAACTTCAATAGCTACAGTGCTACGCAAACTTTATTTAACCTATATAGCAAATGCATTGTCACTGTCAATAATGATACGTGAATTTACACAAAAATAAAATAATTTTTATTGATACAGTATTTTATCTTGGAAATCAAAAAGAGATTATTATTTCATAATATTTATTAATAAACTCCTTTTAAAATTTAATAATATTTCTAGACTCTGAAATAGGCAAAGACTGGAAACGCAAGTGTAGTCTCGGTAGCAAAATTTCCATAATACCTTTTTGGAGACAAATAATTGAATTTTTCCTTTTATCCTTTTTAGTTGAGCCACGATCACCAGTAGGGGACTTGCTTCCCCGGCCAAAAACCCCACTCTTATCTATCGTTGCTTATTTACTCGTGTTACTTCTTCCGTTTTAAAAAAAAATCAACATGTTGGCAACTTTTCCGTGGCTACCGGAAAGACGCACTTTGATATATAAAAAACCACGGTTAGTCAATTCAAAAATTTAACAATTATTTTTTTAAAGCTGGATTTTTTTAATTTTTATTTATTTCGTAAGATTATGTCTCCCTTATAATAATAATTGATATTTATTTTCGGTTTTTCAACCATATATTTTATTTTACATGCTAAATCTCAAGATAGCTACAGCAAAAAAGGAATACATTTTTGAGATCCTTGTAAAATTGTAAGGGGGAAAAATTTGAATTAAAAATTAAAAATAAAAAATAAATAAAAAATATTGGCTACAATTTTTTTTTTTCATGAGCAATGACATATGATTATAATGATATATTATTTGGTAAAGTATTACACGAGGGGGGCTCGAGCACACGGGGAACACAGGGGGAGTCCAATTTACCCCGAGTAGGGAGTCGAGAACCCCTGCGAAACAACCCACAATAATTACCAAAGAGCAGGGGTTCCGGAGACCCTCCTCGGAGGAATATGCCCATTTAGCCCGTAGTTCCCCGTAACGAGAAAGGAACCACACTTTCCTCCTCGTGCGATACCCTTGCCCCGATTTCTTTAGTTAAAAAATAACTTTTAACTATTACTAGAAGTCGTATTATTTTAACGGATAACTAAAAAATCATAAATAAGCTTTCCCTCATATTACTATTAATTATTAACAATTTAATTTTTTTTTACATTTCCGAAATAAAAATAAAAATATTAAGGATTCCAAAAAAGTATCCTTGGTCGCATCAAATGTTGCCTTATGAACTTCTTTTCGCCCACTAATTATATTTACACAGATTCCAACAAATGAGTATTCTTCCCGTAGAACTATTGTAGTTTTTAGTATGGATTTGTGTTTAAAACTGATTCACGCATATTCCTTTATTATAAATATGATAGATATATATTATATAATAATAATAATATAATAAATATATTATATATAATAAATATGAGGTATTATATATATATATATATATATATATTATTATAAATATAATATATATAATATATATATATTAATAATAATAAATAACCTATTATATATATACAGTATGACTGCAACCGATATTAAAAAATTTGCTTGAACATACCTATACAATCGATTACAAAAAAAATACTTTAAACGATACATACACATACTGCTTATTCTTCTTTGCCATACCGAATACCATACAAATATCGCCGGATAACAGTAATCTAGATTTCAGGTGATTTCCAACATAATCTTAGTCAAGCACGCTCCTATTTAAGGCTTGGAATTTTTGAGCCAACTTACAATAAATATCAAATAACAATAATAATAAAGTAATAATAATAATAAATAAACAATAATAATATGAATAAAATTTAATAATAATAATTAAATAATACCACAAATCCCACAATAATATGACCAATAACTAAATAATAATATAGCAAATAATAAGGAAAATAAAATTAATTAAGAAATTAATAATAATAATAATAATAATATAATTAATATTAATAATAGATTTAAATTAAAAATATCTTAAAACCATACCTGTAAAATTTGGAATCTGGATTGCGGATTTTAGAATCTATATAATTATTCAATTAAATTATTATTATGCATGACAAAATATTTATTTAGGCTGATGTTTATAACGCAAAATGCAATTTTCCTCAAATTCAACAAACACTAACTTTCTGTCGTGCTATTTATTAGACAATCAGCAAAGGAAGTAAACTTATTCACATAAGACCGTCATGCAGTACAATCAAAGGCAAGAAAGCAAGTAAACTTGCTTTCTACATGTTAGTATAACTCCTTGATTTGGCCTAACAAAAAGACAAAAGCCACTGAAAAGTATCATCTTCTCTCAAGCTTAATTTCATAAAAGAATACAGCGCTAGACATCATTACAAATTCTCGTCTTTCACGTAGCTGTATATATCATATATTCTTTTCAACCAATATCTTTGCCCTTGTTAAATGGGCTTAAAACAATCCATTTCACAGTTCTGAAACGAAAGAAGAAAAAGGTAATCCCTATCTACTACATCTTTGCAAAATTTATAATATATCAAAGAATGAGTTTTTTACCTTCACCTCACATACTCCGAAAATTATTTAAAAGTATGAAAATTCTAAAAAATTCAATCTTTTCTCAAAACATTTGTCAGTACCTCCACTTAGCATTAGTTTCTCATGAACCTTTCATTTTAATGGTTGAAGATGCAAACTTTGTATCTCTTGCTTCCCTGCCAAATAATATTTAATTGCATTAGTTACTTAAACAATAAAATATCTGACAGATATTTACAAAGCTTACACCACCAATTATCTATGTTTGCGAAAGTCATTATACCCTAAATTATCAATCATGTTCTCTTTTCTCAAAAAATACTTTATATCTTCTTTATTGTACGAGGACACCCGGATGAGTCTTCAACTTCTACCCACGAATAGTTTAAACCATATTACTCTCATGTATGTAGATAATAAATGAAATATATATGGTGCAATTCCATTCCACAACCTATTTTTTCAAAAATGTCTACCACTTCATAAGTTGCGATCTTTATTAATTTATCAATACTTCACACAGCTTAATTAATAAACTTCAGGCTGAACTCTCAGCATAAAAAATTCATCGTATCTAGTGCTTCTCTTGCTAAGAGCAAGTGTATTTCAAGTATCCATTTCACTAAAGCTCGCGCAGTAATCCTCTATTACTTTTCCTGTCATTGATGGTATCATATCATTCTAATTCATATTCCACAAACCAGTCGTTCCTATGAAAGATCCATGGTTTGAGATCAGAAAAAGAGACGATGAAAGCAAAAATATCAACCTCCGGTACTAGTTTCCAGCTCTTTGCAAAACAAAACTGCTTCCAACGATTATTTACCTCAATAAATCTTTACAGAATGACAATGTTATCCACCTCGGAAATAGATGTTTAATTATTGTAAACAAATTATGGTGATTTTTTATTAATCTATGGACTTGTTCATTTAATTGATACATTTCAAATTCTATCAGCCTAATATTGTAGTTTTGCAGAGAATGAACTGTTGATAATCTTAATTTCCCTCGCCTTCCCCAAGATATCAGATATTCAACGGATAATTTTTGCACGCCGCATTATAAAAAATGATTTTAATCCTTCCATTGTATGAAGTTCGAATTCCTTGGCGGCAGTTGCAACTTAAATGACAGGCTCGTAGAACAGCTCCACTTTCTGGTAATCTCCCTTAACATCTGATTTAAAAATTCTCATTAATTTTCTTAATACCTTGAAGAAAATATGACCGGGTCTTGATTTCAACCAACCTGGGTGCTTCCGTAGCAAACATTCCTAAGTTTCTGGGATATGCTTTCATCTTAGCCGATGCTCAAAAATATGCATCACCTAAGCACAGGGCACGATTATCTGCATCATTTCCATTGAAAATTCCGTAAGACAAAATAACCCCCTTTTTTTTTTATCTTTTAAATTATGTTCTTTTCTTTAAAAGAAATCTTTGATGTTAGATTAACCAGATGATAATGTTTCAAATTACTCTCATTAAAAGAGCCAATTGATCGTCTCCTCTAGTTTACCTTTTCTTATTACAATCTCATCCCATTTCAAGAATATACTTATTAACACTTCACAACGCTAGTAAATAAATGTAAATTATTTTACTTGACTTTTACTCTGCTTGCATTCACCCAATAGCAAAAAGCCCTATGTGTTGCAATATATTATATATAATAATATATTATATATATTATATATATATATATTATAATATAATATAAATATTATATTATATAATTAAATTAATACTAATAAAATTCAGTTCAATATTATTTTTAATAATATAATTTAAGTAGCAGGATAAATTACTCATATAACGTATATATATTGATATTTTTATATTAAATTAACCCTTTGATGCCGAGGAAGTAATAAAGCCTTTTTATAAAATTTTAATAAAATTGAAAACTTAATTCCTCAAGCTATAAAAGTTGTCTTTAGATTGTTACCAAGTTCATGCATTTCAAAGATCACCCAGTGGGCATCCCTTTACATGATTTCTCGCGGCACAACTTTAAATTTCTCGTCCCGGCGATCAATCCGGTTGGGGTTACCATTCTAAGGCTTGATTCTATTGATTTAACTATAAGATTTGTTTAAAGCATTATAAATCTATCTTATCATGTTTATATATATCAAAGACACCCTCAAATGTTTGTTAAAACAATGTTTAACTTGTATATATATTTAACATTTTCGTATATAGTTGATAAATTATAAAGTAATTAATCATCAATAACCCAATACTAATTAACATTTTGTCAATGGGTTTTTAATTTTTTGCATCAAGCATTACCCTGAACCTATTGCCGATGTTAAATTATCCTACTATTACACGAACTTATGACACTTTTTTTGTTCGCCCAAGTTTTAATAACTAATATATAAATTTAGCTTCATATTAATTTTTTAACAAAATACTGCTCTGTAAATGTGACCACCACAATCGGTTCCGAGAAAAATGTAATAATCAATATTTAATAACTAATACAGGCATATAACTTGACCATGACAACAATCTTATCATAAAATAAAATTACATTTACATTCTCGCGGCTATATTCAACTATAGTGATACCCCCCCCGATACTGCACGTTTGTTCGGGGAGGAAAAATTAAGAAATAATATCTTTCAACCAAAGTCAATTATATTAACAAATAAAAAATAACAAATAGGTTAAAAATTATTCCATCAAAATTATCACCTAATTATAATATACCAAGTAGCCACCTAGCCTAACAACGCAAATAATTGGCTTGGCGGACTCCCTCGCTGTTAATAACTGCAAAAAACACGCCTCATAAAATCAATGCTTTTTTTTTGTATGCCTCCATGCTCTTGTCAATGCAAAACTTACGTTCTAATTACCTATATATAATTAAGCTTACAAATTACAAATAATAATGATAAAACAATGATAAAAAGTGGCTTTTAAACACCAATGCATTACATTTAAAACTATTAATTTATATTTTAATCCGAGTACAATTTTTTATTTCGAGATTTCGAAGTTTTAAATTTCAATAATTTCACGTTTTATTTTTGATCTACTGCCACATCTTCGGCCACCGACGAAATGATATAATGTTCGGTATCTATGACAGCTGAAAAATATAAAACCCATATCATCCAATGGTTGTAGATGATAATATGTAAGTTTGTATTATAGAACTGATCAGTTTAATGCACTAAGGCCCAGAACCATATCATGGAATGGTTGCGAATGTTCTCTAATTAGAGAATGACCAACAAAAGAAGCCTTTCATCCAGGTGTTCTTTCTTCTCGAGGGAATTGCTTATAAACATGCAATGGCAATTTGTTTATGAGACGCAGTTAACTTTGACGATCTTCAAAATTTAAAACCTAAAAATTAATTATACAATATGATGTTCGGAAATTGCGAGTATAGATGCAGAACGCACCAAGACTAATAGACTGAACCGCATTGCATTTCGCAAATACGCTTCAAACAGTTCGTAGTGGTCTTTCTCCTTGAGGCTTTCACTTCCCACAGCAACTGTAGTTTAAGAGTGGCGTTATTGCGAAACGCCGTTTAACGAGACCTTATATTCGAGTTACACTGATAATAGATATTATTAAATAATAAATATATAATATAATATACTATATATATATATATATAATATATATATATTATATATAAAATATAATTATATATACGTAAATATAATATTAGTTCCTACAATTGTAGGAGTATAATATAATAGAAAAAAGGTTAGAAAAACCTGAATTTCCTTTTTAAAGAATATAAAGCTGCTAAAAACACTGTTTCATTAACAGGTCGCCCTCTTAGAGATTTGAATTATTGAAACCTCCAAAACTTAATTCTTTCTTTAATTGCTTAAGATGTATAGGGTCTTTTTTTTATTAATCTTTTGCAATTACGCCAGAAACTGACAAAATTCTAATAAAAAGATTTATTCGCAATATAATTTGAAATTCATCCATTCTCCGTCGATCTTTGCTTTGCAATCTTGTATGCAGTTATTTATTTTCATATCAGCGAAAAATTATCGCCACACTTTCAAGGAATCGATCAATCACTTCATCCTATTCGGGCTTTGCTGAGCCTTATAGAACTTCACAGTCATTTTTTTTTTTTATCTCTCAGCCGGTCGATTAGTTTATTTAAACGTTTTAAATTTAGCCAACTATTAACTTTAATCTTGATGCTACACCAGAACCGTTATGCTATTTAGTGTCTATGCAATATATCCAACTTATAAATTTCGAAAGACCCTATTGAAAAACTCTTGATATAATGGCATTTAGAAATGCTACTAATACTTAAAAGGCTTCATTTTTTAGTAAGTCCTAACTTTTTTACAAATGTATAGTTGCCAACAAAAAACTCCATAGAAAACATATTTATATATTTATTAATAGTAATATTATTTATATATTATATTATATCATAATATATATATATAAATACATATATAATATATAATATATTTATATATATATAATAAGTATCTTATATATAATATATATGATAATATAATATATTATCTGTAATATATATATATATATATATAATTAAAATAATATATATATATATTATATATATATATAATATATTAATATTGATAATATTTATATATAACTTACAACGTACAATCTCCTCCCAGGAGAATCAAACACATTGTTTCAGAGCCAGCCTCTCTCATTGCCTCCATCTATCCTCCAACTCTCTCATCTCTCAGGTCATTTTCATATCTTCCACGAGGCTCTTCCATCTCTTCGTATCTCTTCCTCTTTGTTCTTCTTCCTCCGTCTCCACTCCATCTCCCTTCTTGCCCGGCTCTCTTCTTCCTCCCTGCCATTCCTTCAAGATGTCCCCCCACCCTTCAAGTCTCACTAATTCATCTTAGGTAATTATACCATAACATTCAACTCCTTCTCTAATTCTTCCTTTCTTTGTCATTCTTTCTAATCTTTCCATTATTTTCGCTCTCAATCAATTTCGCATATCTTGGCCGACTGTATTCTTATATCCTTGCTCTTGGTCGTTTGCTTACGCTTGCCCTATTATAGTTTTTTAGAATGCAGAATGTACAGTCCAAATTTCTCTACATTCCCCTCTCATCACCTTCTTATCACTTACCAATAATCAAAAAACAAAAATTAGTACAAAACAGCTCCGTATTACTCTCGTTTTTCATCCCAAATCCAATCTCCGTATTCTCATATTCGTTCTTTACATTACATTGACTAAACTTATACAACACTTCTCCAGGGCTTCCGTCTCAACTTTTCTTGTTTCCACTTGGCATAATTTCTCTTACAGCTCTCCAAAAGTCTCTCCCTAGAACACTAATCAAAAGCTTTATCCTTTCAAAACTATGAAAACTATATATTGCTCGTTTATTATACTCCATACCGTTTCAACGTAATTTCAAGCAACAAGAAAAATCCGTGAACTTTCTTGCTTATCTAATATCCGATATGTTCTTCTAGTAAGCTGGGGCTCTTTACTACAATTCTCCAGCCTTTTCTTAGTAATTCTCATATTGTTTGCCCAGTGGGTCACAAGATTACTCCCCTGTTAGTTTAACCAGTCCCTGTATTCTTCCTTTTTCCTTAAATATTGAAACCATGTACTAACACTTTCCTCCACCCCTTCTGGTATAACTTTTCGCTCTCTCTCAAAGATCCTAATTGATAAACATTTCAGAATTACTTCTTTTCATTTTCTCCTCCCGCTTTATTATTTCATGAACGTAACTCAATCTTCCCTCGGTTGCCTGCCTTCTTCATTTGCTCTCAGACCAACTGTCAGCTCCTCAATAGCAGATCTCCTTTCATTCTCTGATCCTCTCCTCCTTCAAACTATTCTCTTCCCCCCGACTTTTTCTTCCAACCTTCATTTCAAATAAACAGCCTCTAAATTAGATAAAATACCAATCTGTAGGCATCATACTGTGATAAGAATTTGTTATTATCCTTTATATTGACCTCTTTTTCTTCCTCTTTGATCCCTCTATATTTTTTAACCAGTCTTTAAAAATTCTTCTTCTCCTTTTACTTCCTTCACATCTTTCATCATTTCTTTTCCGTCAATTATTCTTTGCTGCCTCTTTTTCACTTCTCGCTTGCTTTATTTCTTGCCTCCACATCACTAAAGCCCTGTCTGCATGCTTCTATTTTTCAACCCACGTTTCATTATAGTTTTCCTCTTTTATTAGCCTACCTTCACCTTTCTTCAGTTCCACCACCTCGTGTGTCTTTCCCTCCTTCCTTCTACCCATCTTTTACCCAGAGTCGCCTCTACCTTGTTCGGCTTCTTTATCTTTCTTATTCTCCCCCCCCCCTTTCTCCTCTCCCCCTTTCTATGAACTCAATTTTTTCAAATTTCCCTTTCCCTCTCATTTTTATCTATGACATTTTTCAACATTATTTTTCTTTATTTGAAAACTTTCTGTCTTGCCTCCAGGGTCCATCTACAACAATTCTGTATCCGATTCCATTTACTCCAAGTGTTTTTGATTCCTTTATATTAGTCCCTTACTATCAGACGATCATTATTAATTAAGTATATAATAGTTGCTTGAATAAGCTTTTCCGATATATCCATCATATATCTTTTAACCATGTAATCTCTGTTGTGAAATCCATCATTTTACTTCAATTTCCCTCCACTAAACAAATCCTTATTATCAAACATCCTCCCTCAATATTTCCTTATCATCCTCGCATAACCGCTCCACCATCTCTCACCTCGCTTCTTCTTCTCCTTCTCAAGTAACAATACATCCTTCCTCTTTCTTGCCCCTCTCCACGCTTCTTCTCCAACTTTTCATGTATATCCTCCCTCTTTTCCTCTCCTATATATATATTATACTATATTACATATATAATATAATAATTATTATATATTTTATAATATATATATTAATAATAATATCATTAATATATTAGAATTTAATAATACATATAATATAATTATAATATATAAATATATTTATAAATATAAATATATAATATTATATAATATATATTATAATTATATATACATAATAACATATATATTATATATAATATATAATATATATTATATCTTATGAATTCGACCTCAGTCGGAGTGTGACTGTATTAATGGCCAGACAGTAGGAACTAATAAGGAGCACAAAGGAAAAATTTTGAAGTAGATAAGGAGAAAAACCTAATAGTTATTGGAAAGAAGAATTGAGAAAATTCTTTGAGGCAGTTCAATTAAGTGGCTTAAAATTGTATATCAAGAGAAGAGGTATTGGATTGTAGTTCCAATAAAAAATGCGAAATAAATTCTATTTCAGCTCCGGATTTTTATGAAAATTTAAATTTAATTAAACATTATTTATCTTATCAAAATCTGATATGGACAAACAACCTTATTTTGATTGACATTAGTGACTGACGGCTGATTTATGCAACTATTATAGCCAGCAAATTAAATATAATTACTTAAACTTTAAAACTACGATTAAACTTTAATTTAAACTTTTTGCTTATACATAGTAACTTATATCATTTAAAGAAAAATTTATTAATCTCTGTATTATCTATACAATGTTGCTTAAACCCCCTTCTATCATTATTTTTTCTTTTTCTTAATGTGTATATTAAGCTCAAAACTTTTCAACTACTAACACCCCCTGCCAGAAATTGTAATATAATAATGTTATAAATAAATTAAATAAAATTAAATAATATATATATTATATAATTATAGTATATAAATATAATATATATATATTAATATAAATATATATATATATATAATTTATAATTATATTATATAATATATATATATATATATATATATATATTATATATAATATATATATTATAATTTATATATATAATATATATATAAATATTAAATATAAATGTAATAATATATATATATATATAATATATATTATAAATATATATATATATTATAATATTTATTTATATATATATGTATAATCTGAATTTTTTTAAAATATCTGACTCGGATTTATCAATTTTCCTAACATCTTAACATTTCAACTTATACGGCAATACAGATACAGATTTAGGAATTGTCTAAGCGATACCAATAACCTATAACAAATGTATCGATCGAATTACGTATCGCCGATTACATGTATCCTTAAATAAAACTTGCCCCACTGGTTATATATATATACTATATATATAAATATATAAATATACTATCTATAGTAACTATATATATTATTATATAATATAATACATATATATATATATACTATTTTATTAGAATATATATATTATAAATATTATTATAATTACTATATATTATAACCTATAGACGGCGTAATATTTAATATACAGTATGATATAACAATATTACAAATTATTATATATATATATATTATTGATTATATATATATAATATACTACCAATTATATATAATATATAACTATATATATACCTACTTAATACTTTTAGACAAACTAAATATTCGTATAAACTTACTGTGTTAACATAAGTTGAGAGATAGGGTCAACCCACCATCACGAAGATAGCGTTAAACCAAAACCTCCTAATTTTTCCTAGATCACAAAAACTGTATAATAATGAAAATAATTTACGTTAAATTAGTTACGTTAAAGTTTAGTTTTAGGTTAGTTAGTAGTACTTCGGTAGTCACAGCTTACATTTCTTTACAATTCCTAATAATATATAGATATATATATAATATATCATAATTATATACTTATTTATTATATATATAATATTATAGTATATTATATAATAGGATGTCGATATTCGTTAAGTAATCGGTATCGGACATTCGCCCATAAAACCAAAAATCGTTATTTCGCTTTTGCCAACTATTCGGCCGATAATTGAGCTTATAAAACAATAAAATTACTGTTATTTTAATGTAAAAAAGTATTTGAATTAAAAATTAAATTTATTAAAACTAATTTTCAAGAAAAAAATAAAAATTAGCCAAATTTCACAATGGGAAAAAAATTTCTTTGTATTTGTTCATATCCCTAAAGGGCCTTTGAACATTGTTTTCAATATTCTAAAAAAATAATTCATTTAAATATACGGGAGATAATGGACCAAACTAGGTAGCTGGTATTTAAGGACGAGTGGGCTCTAACAATTTCATTTTTATTTCAATATTGCAAACTATGCAATCAATATCAATTTATTTCAAGGTCTGTAGAAATATATTATTACTCGCAGAAGATATCCCTCTTCATTTCCACCATCAACAACGTCAAGCTTGCCAAAGCTAAAATTTTACAGATGCAGGTTCTGACATGTTCAAACAGCATAAAAATTAATTCAAGACGGTTTCTACAACGGCTGGAACCAGAACTTATTTTTATTATGGGCTTAAAATGAATGTTTGAACAAAATTTTTCTTTTATCCCATATAAGTACTCAATAAAATTGGATAAATCTTAAATTATTTTCAGTGTGCATTTTAAATTATCCATTTCTTGATGCCATTTGACAGAAACTCACTAAACAACATAAAACCTGTGAAGTACAGATCGCCCAAATCATTCCCTTCCATTGCAATTAAATCTTTTTAAAATTAAACAATAAAAAGATGAGTCTATTATCTAAAAAATTATTACACTCGTTGAAGAGCTTAAAAATCAGTAGAAAAAAAGACTATCTAAGTGTCTATTGATAATTCTTGGGTTAACTACTTCTTAAAATCTGCGAATTCAAGCTTAAATCTATTCAAATTTGTTCACATTATGTAGTAAAGCACGTTTCAAACATCTTTTAGAAATGTCAATAAATAATTTAATGCTCTTGTAGTGTTATGTAATGATACAATTAAGAAAAGAAGGTACGCCTAAAGAACGCTTTTATGGAATTCTTAAAAATCCTGTAAATAAAATTCTGTTAGAGAAGGATAGTGAGAAGTAAAAAAGAAAATTGCTTATTCTGATGATTCAATTTATTGTACAGAAGTAAAAATGCTACATTCGAATTACAACAAGAAATAAAACAAATATTAAGAAGTTGCCCTCGTTTGACCAGTTAAAGACAATAGTTATTCTCCCCTTATCAACTTGTGGAAAAACACTGATAACTTAAGTTTTATGGAATTTTAAAAACAATCTAGCAATCAAAAAACCCTTCCTCAGCTCCACCTTCATCGTCGATAAATATCAATTAAATCTTACATGAGAATACTTTATAACAGCCACATCGAAATGAGTTTAAAATTCCCATGAAAAAGGAAGAACTTCTAATGTTCGTCCTTCATTTAACGCTTGTAGCTTATTCAAATATGAAGACGTTTTTGATACATACTACTTAGATTCTATTCAATTTATCATTTAGTTATAAGATTTTGCTTCCCAACAAGTTCGATTTTACTCTATATAAAATAGTTATTTACTTCGAAAAGTATGAACTCTGTAATACACTGTAAAACATGAAATTTCGTAACGGGTTTGCAAATTTGTATTAATTGTACTGATTCCTAATAAAAGAATATATTGGATGTATACTTTCGACTCCCCAGCGAGGGAGCGAAAGCTTTCAGATTGTAAATAATTTTTATGATTCTTCTTACCTTTTCAAGGTTTATGCACATTATTTATATAATTAGTTATATATCATAATATTATATATATATATATATATCTTATATACTATATATATAATATTACTATATATACTAAGCATATTAGCTTAATAATCGCATATATAATATATAATACTTATATATTTATAATAGTATATTATAATATATTATATGGAGAAGTAAAAGAGTAGAAAACAATAACTAATGATTAATTATTACATGTCCTTATGATATATGTATTAAAATATTAAATACACAACTTGATTAATTCAAAGACGTAAATATGAACAATCACATGAATGATAGAGGATGGGGGTATTAAAGCAAAAAACCATTACGTCAAAACATACTCACACCCATTTAAAATACAGTAAACTCCTACACTCTAAACATAGACAGAAGTCTCACTTCAGATAACAAACCACAACACCACTTCTCACATATCACTTCCATCCAAATGCCTCACAATAACCCACTAACGATTCACTGGACTCTCCTCCACCACTTCACAAACTTCACTAACACCTCGCTCCTTTAAGGGATCAACACACCACACTACTCCCACTTCCATTGAACTTTAGAATATAGGATTGAAAGCTTCTACCTTGTCATATTGAACATCGGCCTAGGGTCATCTGCTGGGAAGTTTTTATAAAATTTCGAAATGTAAGTAGATAATTTAAACTTCATTCAACACTATTTCCATTGAAATCACACACACCATCAATGCTCCAATTCTACCAAGTTTCACCAAGCACCATCCAAAAACACCCACCCCGCCTAACAGACATTCCCCCAAACTACCTTCAAAACTCTCTGAAGACTCAGTAATTCCTGCAAAACTCCCACCAGTATAATTCTACTGTCTACATTCCTGAAAAAGCATTTCCACCCAATCCTGCCTCTAACACAGTATTTTCTTAGCAAACACGGAGCATACAATCAGGAACTGTTCACGATTTTTGGCCATCAAATATCCCAGCTTTTTTCTTTCTGGTCACTCAGGACACCAGGATAACCGTTAGGCATATTATAGCGGAATAAGCTATTCACCACATCATGGTCCAGACGCCTTCACAAATTGTTTCATCAAAAACCAAAAGTTTTTTGTACTACTTTATTAAGATATGTTTTCCATCTTTACAATTTTCACGTACGATTTTCCTGTCAACCTGGCTCTAATTTTCCCTCCTCGGGGCCATTCTCTTATTGGTTCAGTTTATCCTTTGCCGCCTCCGTCTGTCCCCAACTTACCACAGAAGCAGCAGGGATATTGGTGATAAACCCTGCTTGCTGACCGATGCAAAACGTCTTTGTACCATTTTTTAATGGATCGACGCAATTTACCATTCCTTGTACCCTGAATTATTGTAGCCTCATCCAAACTTTTTTTTGCATACTCCTCTCAGTTTCCTACGTAGTCACTACATAGGAACCAGATTACCTGTTGCCTTGTGTAAACATAAACACACCAACTTTAACAAACTTATGCTTTGGAACGGGTCTTCAAATAAACAAGTCCTACACTTCACCGCTATCGTGCTTGAGAGTCCACAATAGCGCAGTAAGTAGGCCAGCAAACTATCTACTGCGCAAGCACACAAGAAGTACCATCTGACTGGAAAAAGCACTCGCCGCAGCTCTGCTTCTCTATTACGATTAAAATGTTTACTCTTTGTTCTATGTTCCGTAAGTCATTTCATGCAACATCGAACCAACAGTACTCGACCAACTTCCCGGCAAATAACAGCAGACTCTCATACAAGATCGTTCAGTCACCCTTGCTGAACAATGCCGGACCATTACTCCGACTGATATTTTCAGAATTGCATATAAACATCATCCCAGGTCAACTTGCATCAACAGTACATGTGTCGACTACTAAAGTCTACCACATGCTTCCCCGCAATATCTGACCGCAGGTAAACTTGCTTTTGACACTCTTATAATATTGTACGGAAGGTAACGTCATATTACAAGACCTATATGGCACCACATGATATATTGTGCATCTATATGGGATATATCGCCTCACATAAACAAAATTATGTTATCCAATAAATTGCAAAACACTATATACATAAATCGAGAAGAATACTTGAAGATTATCTAGCCTAACCGAACGACCACCCGACAACTACTATGCTATATTCTGCTACAAAAGGTTCATCCAAAGTGAAAAATTTCACCCTTTTTTGTTGACCAGCTGTAAGTTTGCTTATATTCATCTAATTGGAATCAGAGCCAAACCGATAATATTTATGATGAGTTAATGTTGTGAATATCGATATTGCAATATTATTCGGGCAATTTCGTATTCGCAATATTTTTCGGTATCGGTATTCGTTTTTCCCACTATTCGCACATTCCCATAAATATATATATATATAAATTATATAATATTAATATATATATATAATATATAATAAATATATATATATATATATATATATACTATAATATATTATAATATATATATATATATAATATATATTATATTAATTATATAATTATATATAATAATTTATATTTTATTTTTATTTAAAAGTTAATCCTAATATATAAAATATATATATAATAATTATATATACTAATATATATATCATAAATTATATATACAGGTGGCACGATTTCCTTTACTCCTTATCCGTTACAAAAACTAGTTTTTTGAGTGACGGATAACGAAACTCCTTTACTGTTTCTTTCATGTAACGCACCGAATAATTTCCGTTATTTTTTCCTCTTTACTTTTTTAAGTCCGTTAAATTTGTTCGACTGCTTGAATGTTGATAGCCCAATTGAAACCACCCTTCAAGCTAAAAATCCTTTATTATATATAATATATAAATATTATATAAATAATATAATATATTATATATATATATATATATATATTATTATATAATATTATTAACTACTATATATATAATTATTCTAATACTACGTATATAATTATATATATATAAATATTATAATATATATATATATTAAAAATATTTAATTAATTATATTATATATATATATATAATATAGCCCTATATATAATAATATTTATATATATTATATTATAATAATATATATATAATATATATATATTTAATATATATTATATATTTATCATATATATAATAAATATATATATAGGGGCCTTAATATAGTATATATAATATAATAATATATATATTAATATATATATTAAAAGTTAATAAATAAATAATAGTTACAAAATAATAGTAATATAATTATAATATAATAATATAGTATTTATCAGGTGGGATCGGATCCGGAAGTCGGATTCGGGATATAGTCGACGTTTTTAGGAGGTAGGGATGAGTCGGTATCGGAGTCGAGTTTCCCAAAGTGGAATCGGATCGGGATCGATAAAAAACCCGGATTCCCTTTTTCGCTCCCAAAAACAATTTGGTAAAAACTTTACAACAAAAATTTTGAAAAAATTATTAATTTTATTATAATATTAACGTACATTTTTTTTATTTTACATTTGTTTAAAAACATTTTAAGTTGTATATTTTTAACTTTTAATTAAAAATTCTTATAAAATAAAATTTCAGGCTCTGTGATTTTTTAGAGAGACGACTAGTCAACTGTAATACCTGTGACAAAGAGTTGGACAAATTTTAAAGAAAAAAGGAGTAACATAAATATTTAAAAAACAAGAGTTCACACCCAATATCAAGAATTGCCAATAACTAAAAAAATCGATCATATATACTAATTTATGTACAACCAAAAACTGCCGCGCTCACGTTTGGTTTTTCAAAGCATTTCAAATACTCCTAACCATGAATTTCTAATATATATTTTATTTTTTGTTGTATGACAACGCCGAAAAATATATCTATCTTACCACAACAGTAAATGGTGTAAGATTAATTTATAACTTAAAAAAATAATAATCAAATTGATAAAATATAAAAAATAATCATTGATAACAATATTTTATTTTTTTACGTTTGCAAGTTTTGTAGTTTGTGAGCAAATGACCTTTATTTTTATTAAAGTTAATATAAAATATATATATATATATAATTAATATATATATAATAATATATATATATATATTATATATATATATTATGTAATTATAATATATTAATTTAATTATAATATATATATAAAAAAATTAATAATCAGTGCGACCGCAGGCAAACTTCTACTCGTTGGCTTCTCTTTCTTTCTCCTCTTCTCTCTCTCTCTCTCTCCTCCCCTTCTTCTCTCTCTTCCTCTCTCTCTCCTCTCTCTCTACTCTATTCTATATATCTAATCTATCTATCTATTCTATCTATCAATCCTCTCTCCTCTCTCTCTTCTCTCTCCTTTCTCTCTCTTCTCTCTCTCTCTTCTAATATTATATTAATATATATATATATATTGTTTTTATAAACAAATAATTAAATATTGAACAGGTACTTAATGTTAGTGATCAAAGTTTATAGTATGTAAAAAGTTTACTTAACGCCACAAGAAACGGAGCTCGGATCAAAAAAAAATTTTCACAAGTAGCCTCTATGATACATAAATAGATGTTCTAAGGTCGAAATGAAATTTTTTTATTCCTAAATTGAACCTATCCTAACCTAGCCTAACCTAGCTTAACCTAACCTAATTTCGATCCTAGAACAGGTAAAAAAAAAAAAAAAAAAAAAAAAAATTCATTTCCACCCTAAAACACATCTATTTATGTGCATAGTCTATCCTGTAAAAAAAAATTTTTTTGAATCCGAATTCCCGTTTCTTTTATTTATAAAATTTAAGTACCTGTAAAAAAAATTTTTATTTTGGGTCCAACTCCCATTCCGGTGTAGAATTACAATCATGTGAGGTCATATATGATATATATAATATATATAGTAAATATATATAGTTATAGTATATCATATATATATGAGTATATATATATTATAAATTATAATAATATTATAGTAATTATATATATATATATATTTATAGGTAGTTAAAATTAGATTTATAATAATAATATAGTATGTGTATTCAGTTAATAGCTAGAAAAAATCTTCAAATGATAATCTCAAACAAGTAAAAACAGCTACTGTAAAAAGGAAATTACATTGCTGGGAATGATGGTTCCAAATTATCCGGAAAAAGTAAAAAAAAAAAAAAAAAATAAAAAAAATTAATAAATATTAATACATATTCATAGATATATATTATATAATATAAATATAAAATATATATATTAGTATTTATATATATATATACTATATCATAATATATATAATAATATATCCCTTTATACAATAGCTACAGCAAAAAAAATACATTTGGAACCTGTAAAAAGTTAGATACAAATGTAAAAAATAAAAAAAAAAAAAACTATGACTTTAATAATTATTGTAAAATGATTAAACCATTATCACATGTTTATTTTTATCGTAAAATAAATATCTCTCTATAAAATTTTGCTTTTTTTAAACCTTAAAAATTACCCCAAAGTACTTAACCCACTCTATCAGATTTCGTCTCTCTCGCCTTCCGGTGAACTACGGGTGACTAATCCCCCCCTCCGGGAACGGTCTCCGGAACCCCCGCTCTTTTATTGTTCCGGGGTTCCTCCGCCATCCCACGTATATGGAAAAAACTCCCCCCCTGTGTCTCCCTCGGCTCGAACCCCCTACATTGCCGTGTTAATACCTCTAAATTAATATTATATAAAATATATACTATATATATATAATATATATATATATAATATATAATATATAATATATATATATATTATATATATATATATTATAAATATATAATATTTACTAGTCCCACAGATTCTAAAAAAAAATTGCCAAAAATTTATAATTTATTTTTTTTTTTAACAGTTTGTCCAAACTAATTTTAACAAAACTTCCAAAAATCGATTCATTTTGCTATATTGTATTTTGAATATATATTTTTATTTTTTTTTTTTAACCGTCCGCCAATAAGAATTTAACAAGATGCCAATTAAGCTATTCCTTCAATTAACTGATTGTAGTTTTTAATATGATTAACTTTTTCTTATTAAAATAATTTGAAAATTTTTTAACTAAAAATTATTTGCAAATATTTTATTTAATATTAATATATTGATAATAATACATATACTTATATATATAATATTATATATAATAATAATATATATAATAAATATATATATAATATATATATATTATAATATATAGTTCATCCTCCCAAGCATCATGCATCAATTAATTAATAAATAATTCAATAATAATAATAAAAAATAAAAATATTATATATTATATATTATATAATATTATATTAAAAGATATTTTATTATTATCAATAATTATTATTATTCATAATATAATATTTTATTTGAATTATTGTATTACTTATAAAGTTAATGTAATTTATAAGAGATATTTATTATTGATATTAAAATAAAACTTCTATTGTTAATGCTTGTAATGCAATATGTGAGATAAGTACTAATCATAAAATAATAATATTATTATTATTATATTATATATTATTATTTAATTATTATTATTATTATAATATTTATTATTATAATATATGATTATGTATATTATTATTATTATTATTAATATAATAATAATGAATAAAATAATTAATATAAATAATAATAATCAATAATAAAATAATAATAAGATTAATAATAATAATAAATTTAATATATATTTAGAAACTACAACAATTAATTAGAGAACTAAATTGATTTAAAATGGGGCATTTACACACTGGCTTCTAAACTAGTAAAAATACAACATTTAAATTCAACGAATCATAATCAAAAAAACAAAACATAACCTATACTCACAAGTCATCAAAATTTATGCACATCCTATTATCGACCTCAAGAAACTAATAAATAGCTGAGACTTACTACATAAAACAAATTAAAAAACCATAAACATAACATTTTTAATATTAACGTACTGTCACTTAAATTAAAATATAATATGAAATGCAACACATAAAAAATCTAAATTTGATAATTATTTTGAATATTTAATTGTATAATTTATTCTCAAATGTTAGATATTAAAACTCTGATTGATTTCCGATAAATTTACGGAACAAACCTTCCGAAACTTAATAAATTTAATAGCCTTCTATATTATTCAATGTAACTATTTTATTCTTTTTTACTGAGTTATTAATAAAATTAAATGAAAATTCAGAAAAAAATATTTACTTATTTTACCAGCTAAATTAAACAAATTATATATAATATTTTTTATCTTCCTAATAATAATAATAATAAAATATATTTTTAACAGTAAAATGAAAAATAAATAATAATAAATTTATTATTATATTATTATTATATTATTATTATATATATCTATATTTTATTATTATATATATATGATTATTATTATATTATCATATATATTATTATTATTATTATATTTTTATTATATTATTTATTTATATATTAATTTTTTATTATTTTATTATTGTATAATATAATAAAATAATAATTCAATAATAAAATAATAAAATAAATAATTATTAATATATTTGTTATTTATATATTACAATTATTTATATTGTATATTAATTTATTAATTATATTAATATTTATTATTTATTATTATTAATTATTATATATATTATTAAATGTATAATATTAAATAAATATAGTAGAGTTTTGTCAAAATAGTTACTTGTTTAGCCTCCATAGCCTTATTTAATATAACAGTGAAAATGTGTACAAAGTAAAAGTTTGTAGCTATTTTTGATCTTAAATACTTGTCACAATCTTTTTTTTTTTCAGTCATTTCCGATATTACTTGAACTTCATAAATACGTATGAAAATCACGCTTTTCAAGTCCTATTGGTATCGATCGAGTCAAATCTAATTTTTACTAAAAATCGACTCTGGATACGGAATCGGGATTCACTTTATTTTATTTCTCGATCCCCATCGCTTAATTATATAATAATATTAACTATATATTATATATAATATAATATATTAATATATTATTTAATATATAATATAAAAAAAAAACATATATATTCATGGTAAAATAAAATAAATTGATTTTTATTATTATTAATTTTTAACCGTATGTGTAGTATTATAGTTAAAATATTATTTATATAGTATATATACATATATAAATAATATATTTTCGCTTATTTCTAATAGTATTTCTTGTATTTCTGCTGCAAGATACTCCAATATTGATATAAAGTTCTTCCGCCCTGTATGTAATACTATCCAACATCTGGTTATTTCCCGGATATCCACCACCCCTTGATTTGATCAGAGTTGAACTAAGCATACTATATAAAGCAAACTTTCCCATACTACTCTCGACGTTTCTTTACCCCCTCTTCGCGGCTCGGTACGTATGCCTATCTCTTATCTAAATAACCATCGGCAGTGCTCGCGTGAATTACCTCTCCATCCTCCACCCACTGCCGTTCGCCTCTAACCACAAGATGTCTTTTTCTCTCTGAAAAATTGTTTAATATTGGCAATTCAAACACTCTTGTATGGGGGGTTTTACCTCCTCTTTCCGAAACCATCATTTTTTATGAACTCCCTCTGCCTTTCTTTTATTTCCCGCAATATTAATTCTTCCTCATTTATCCGCGCGTCAGCGACCCACCTGGGAATTTGCTTAGCAAGTTCATGGGTGTTACTTTCCAATTTATTTTAAATTTTTATTTTAATGTCTTATCAATATTTTTATTTATTAGTTATTTATTTTTTTTTTTATAGCCCGCCTCTGTCCATTGTTCAAATCCCGCTGATGGAGCAGTAAACATCTCTCGTGGACTCATTCATTAAAATCCCAGCCTGTTGAATTAACTCAGCAATCTATGGATGAGAATATATCCGGCTTAGCTTAAAAACTTACGCTATGAAGGTCCTTCTGAGGACCTTTACGATGCCTCAGGTAACATCTTATTATTTAACTCGCGACCGTCCAGAACTCCAATGTCGCAAAATCCACGCCTATCGGAAACAGATTTAATAAAAACAATTATTCTTTTTATTTCCTCCATTCCTGTGACTTTCATCATTTAAAAATTTGGTGTCTTGTATCAGCTGAATTTTGTAAGTCATTTTCCGTTAATTCTTGCTAACCAAACATTTCTTGTTCTGTTATTATGATTGCTTTGAAATTCTTATTTAATCAACGATGTCTAAGAAAGAAATAACTCCTTCTTTAGACCTATGACATCATCACTTCCAGATATACAGTAGTTAAGCACTTTTTCTTCTTGGTTCTAATTTCTTATATTTGGTTTATTGTAATAAAGAATTCTCTATCGCAAGCTAAAGATATTTTATATTTTTTCAATTAGTTTGTGGCAATAGAAGTACAGTCTAAAATCTTGACATCTACTTCTGTGTTTTCTTCTTGAACTAAACCTGCTATGAAGTTTTTCATTGTTAGTGAAGGAAGAAAGTATCCTTAATTAAGTACTTCACAAGTTTCCGATGATCGGCACCATCTTACCAGAGTATCTACTTCTTTCAGTCTATTCTCGAGGAGTAAATCTTTTAAATAAA